>CAUYRT010021347.1:0-18238 GCA_963574885.1 Lepilemur ruficaudatus | reverse complement strand
GAGATCTAGAAGTCTTCTCTGCTGTGGGATTAAAGCTGAAAGGGCCCTTGAATAATTAGAGTACTTTCTGGTACAGAATAGACTCGAAATGGACTAGTCCTTTGCAGAATTCCTCTACAATGAATACTATTCTTAAGATCTACTAGAGAGTTTGTAGCGTCATAATGTCAGGGTTTTTTGTTTTCTTCTTTGGCCACTACTAAAAATTTACCCAAAATATTCAACTAAACTGACACTCTAACAGCAGTGTGGTTAAAAACTAGGCTGTTCTTCTCATTTGTTCTTACAATAGTTTTGCACTGACTAGCAGAATCAACTGCGTCAAAGATTTGCCTTAAAAGGATTAAGCAGACTTCTAAATTGAAAAGCTAAAACTCCAATCTTTGAAGACTTTGAATACATTAAATAAATGCATTTATATGAAAAAATAAATTATATATGTATAATTTTTATAAACAAAATTGCAAGTATTAGAAATACTTCTGAATTTCTGGAGAATCCATCAAAAGAGATTAACAAAGGGAAGTGGTTGCTTTTCCTATAGCTTCTAAAGAGAAGACTAGAAATCAAGTTTAGCACCTCTGAAGGGCAAATAACACAGTAAGGAATCTGCCCTGTGACAGCACGTGAAATGTCACCTGGGTGGCACCTTAATAGATAAGACAGTGAGTATGGATTATATTGAGCTCAGGGTCCTTAAAATTCGTGCTGCTCCCCCTGGTGGCTATTCAGATACATTGTAAATATGACGTATAAGGTTCTTTCTGGACTAGAATGTTGGGCTATTAGACCACATTTTATCCCCTCCCTCATACTTTTTAAGGAAAATGGATTGTGTCAAATAAGTAAACACCACTTAAATGTCAAAAAACAAAAAACTTACTGTGGTAGAAGCAAAAGAAAAGATATCCACAACAGGGGGAGTAGAGCTCTGCAGATCAATTACCTCAAGCTTTGGATTAATCTGTGTATACATAAAGAAAGTTAATATGAGATTTTTATACCATGAGAAACCAAATGCTATTTGTAAAAACCTAGAGGGTATTTCTTAATATATTCTAAAATTAAAATATATTGGTACACTCATTAATATGAAGGCAAAAATTTTTAGCAAAATATTAGCCTAACCAATCCTATCAATGTAAAAGAAAAGATCATTATGACAAAGCTGAACTTATCCCAGAAATAAAAGACTGTTTTCTCTTTAGAAAATCAAAGAAATTTATCTACAAAGGGATATCAAAAATAAAATAAGATGACCCACCTTAAAAGATGCAGAAAAAAATCCTAGTCAGTTCAGTAAGACAAGAAAAGGAAATAAAAGATGTTAAGATGTAAGAATTAGAAAGAAATAAATTGTCTTTCATATTTAATTATCTAAGAAGAAATCCCAAAAGAATATATTGCTAAATAATTAGAACTAATAAGAAAGCTTAATAAGATTTCTAGACCCAAAATCAATATGCAAAATCAACTGCATTTCTAGCACACAATTAGAAAATGTAAATTTTAGGCCTGGCACAGTGGCTCACACCTGTAATCCTAGCACTCTAGAAGGCCGAGGCAGGAGGACTGTTTGAGCTCAGGAGTTTGAGGCCAGCCTGAGCAAGAGTGAGATCCTGTGAGATCCTGTCTCTACAAAAAACAGAAAAATTAGCTTGGTGAAGTGGCATGTGCCAGTAGTCCCAGCTACTCGGGAGGCTGAGGCAGGAGGATCACTAGAGCCCAGGAGTTTGAGGTTGCAGGGAGCTACCAGGATGCCACTGCACTGTAGCCAGGGTGACTCTGTCTCCAGAAAAAAGGATAAATTTTAAAATGACACCATTTACAATACTTTAAGACTTTTTTAAAAATACAGCAGAAAAAACATACAAAGATGTGTAAGACCTTATGGGAAAAAAGAATAAAATATGTTATTAAAGAAAGCTCAAATAAATAGAAAGCTATATAATAAAGAGCTCAGAAGCAGAGTGCTATACATATGGAAAATAAATATAAGAGAAAAATGGCACCACAAATCAGCAGAGGAAGGATGATTTGTAATTTAAAAAACTTTTAATTTATAATTGAAAAACTCACTATATGGATTCCTGTCTAATACTACATACAAAGGTGGGTATTTAGAAAGCTAAATATTATGTTAAAACTCTAAAGTTAATAGAAGTAAATGTATAAGAATATCACTGTAAACAGAGGCTGAAAAAATTATCTTAAACAAAAATGGTAAAAGCAAAACCATAAGAAAAAACAAAACAAGATAACCCCCCCCCAAAAAACTGATGTATCTCATTATACCAAAATTCAGGATTTCTGTTTAACAATGGTCATCACAAAGTTAACAATGAGATAACAGAAGAGGAGGAGATATTGTGATGTTGAAAATGGAAGAAGGACAAATATCTAAAATATATAAGATAAACCTACAAACCAATGCAAGGACAGCAACACAGGAAAAAAACTATCTAAGTGAAAACCTAACAATCAGCATATGAAAAGATGTTCAGAAACATTAGTAATGAGAAAAGTAGAAATTAAAGCAAACTACCACTTAATACTTATTAGATTGCAAAAACTAGAAAGCTCAATAATGCCAACATTGTTTATAGCAGCATTTTTTGTAATGGCCAAAAAACAATTGGAAATACCCCAAATGTCTGTCAACAATAAAAGAGATTGTGGGAATTACTAGTGTGATAAATTCATTAGAATATGATACAGCAGTGGCAACAAATGAAATACAACTATGTGCAACAACATATGACTATATGAATTCAGAATTCATATTATGAATCTTGTATTTTAATTTTAAATGAAAAAGAAGGCTGGGCAAGGTGGCTCATTCTTGCAATCCCCGCACAGCACTTGGGGAGGTGGAGCTGGGAGGATCGCCTGAGGCCGGGAATTCAAGACCAACATGAGTTATATAGTGAGACCTAGTCTCTACAAAAAATACAAAAACTAGGTGGGCATGGTGGTGCGCACCTGTAGTTCCAGCTACTTGGGATGCTGTAAGGGAGGACTGCTTGAGCCCAGGAGTTCAAGGTTGCAGTGAGCTATAATCGCACCAATGCAATCTAGCGTAAGTGACAGAGCAAGACCCTGTCTCTAAAAAATAAAAAAGTGAAAAAAATGGAAAATCAAGTTATAAAAAATATTCAATGATTCCATTTATATGAAGCTCAAAATCATTTAAAACTAAACAATATTTAATTGTAGATTCAAACATGTATACTAAAATTACAAAGAAAAGCAAGAGAATGATTACCTAGAATGGTGACTACCTTTGAGGGAGGCTATTTCAGAATTCAAAATGACCAAAAAAAAAAAAAAAAAATTCAAACATAATGAATATAAAGAAATAAACAAAGGGCAAAAAGATAACAGAACTTTATATCAGACGAACAGTACCAACCATAAGTGTACTGAAGAACCTCAAAGACACTGTTGAGTAAGCACTTAGATAGTGAGAAAGGCTTCCTATGGAGGAAACACTGCTTAAGATGGCTCCTTAAAAAAGGTCTAGAAAATAAAAACAAAATCAGACCAACAGAGATGAGTTAAAGAGCATTCCTCAGGATAGCAGCAGAATACTGACAGGATACTTTTACATAGGAGTAGAAAGAAGAGACAGTTAGAGAGGATGGCAAGGGACAAATTTGTGAAGGGTGAAGTAATTTGGGAAGGCACAGAAAGCTGGAGGCTAAAACGTGCTTTAGAAAGAGTAATCTGACAGAGACATGGAGAGTATCAAGAATAAATTAGGGATGGCAGTGAGGACACTACTGCTGGTTTTAAAAGCACTTATGCTTGACGAGCATAGCTGTAGCCTTAGAAACAGTAAAAACATTTTATAATTATCCAGCCATTGTGTTAGAGGGGGCTGTGCACACACTCAGTAATTGCCATGTTAAAGTAAAGAAGGTATAAATCTATGCAAGGTGAGAATGAGCTATCAGCTCAACTAGCCAAAACCTTTGTTTCTTTCTGGCTGTTCCATACAGCAGACCAGCCTCCTCCTGGTAGCTCTGAGTCTGGAGTTGAGGCAAAGATAAGAAAACTGAGGGCGATTCATTTTCCTATCAATCTTAGGCTTGCTGTCCAAAGAGATTGCTTGCAGACATTTTATTCTCTTTTATCTACTGCCACCTAGCGTAGCTACGAAATTGTTTACCTATGAAAATACAACCTCGGTTTCACCATCTGAAATTGGAACTGCTCAAAAAATTTAAATCACATGGAAAGAATCAGCATGTCTCATGAAAAATTGTTGACCTTCTACAAGGTGGAAAACTCTTGATGTAACTAACAGTATTTTACTGCATTGTGGCACAATTTGCTGCCACATAAACAGAGCCAGAAATTCTTACTAAGTAAACGTTTATAGTGCTCTCCACAAAGAAAATATGCAGAGGGGGTTGACACAGTTAAATTCTTTGCTAGCTAACCTCCAGAAACACTAACAGTACCTTCCAGCTCCCCATCTTTATTTAAGAGAAGAATCCTTTAATAATTAGAGTTGCCTTGAAATGGAGTGGGCTGCCTTATGAGGCTGAGTTCTTTATGGCTGAACAAGAATATATAATTGGGATTCATGAATGAGGAAAAGGTTAGCCTATATGACTTCAAAGGTAAGATCCCACATCACACTCTAAGGTTCTGTGTGTCCATCATACCGAGGAGTCCATTAACATAAACACCTCTCCTAACAAATTCCATACGCCTTCACTAGACTACAGGCTTTTGAAGAGCAAGCGGTATGTCCATCTTGTTCAGTGCTGCATCCTCTAAAGCTAGTATAACATCCAGCACGCAGATACTTTAATGTCTGTTAACAGGATAAAATTTAATTTTGATTATATTAAAACATTACATCAAAGAGGTTAAAAATACAGAATGGAATCAGAGTTGAAATTCTAGTGCTACCATTTACTAGCTTTAATATTTAACTAACATACACTTTAGTGTCTCATGGGGATAAAAATGTTACTTCTTAGAGATTTTCAGAACATTAAATTACTTAATTTGTGTAAAGCACTTATAATAGTGTTGTATGTGTGTTAAATATTAGTATCTCTATTATTATTACCATGTAATCTCTGGAGAACATTTATTGAGGCCTAAAACATTATAAACGTATACCATAGCTAGAATTAAAATATACAGTCCTCCGCTCTACCAACTGAGCTATCGAAGGCTCCGCTTAGAACTAAAATATAAAATAGGTAGGCAAGTGGTCATTTTTTAAAAACCATAAATGGTGATGTTTTTAACTTTATTAGAAGATTGAGATAAAAACCCAATCTCAGACTTGAAGACTTAAATTGATCACTTGTAATTTTCAACAATGAATCATGATGGTCTGACTATCATGAAAATATTATTATATAAATATTTGGTTAAGTTAAAGGACATTTTCCTTCCTGCTAAATGTCACACAGAATTTCTATATGCAATTTATAGATTAAGGTAATCTCAAATGGTCATAATAAAACTGAAAGCCATCAGAACAATTATTTGATTAATAAATTCTTAACTAATTATAATCTCTTCCTATAATATTCTGCAATTCTCTCTGAATAAATATTTTGAAGCCTTACTGTCACCAAGATCTTTCATCATCCTTTAGAATGGTTCTACTGTCTTCCCATCAAAATATGCAAAAGAGGAGGGGACTGCTCAGGAGAAAAGCGTCCTACACTCACATTAAATTTCCTCTTCAAGAAGGAAAGTTTGGTTTTGTCTGGGAGCAGGAAAGTGCAATTCAGCTCATGACAGTCTGAAGAAGATAAAGTCAGCATGAACTAGCGATATGCCATAGCACAATGTGGCCAGGATTAAGATACCTTGTGTAGAAATTAGGCTTCTTTCCCACCTACCCCCCCCCCACAAAAAAGAAAAAGAAAGAAAAAGGCGTTGTTCTCGTGTTTTTAATTAAGATGGAGTGCCTAGGCCAGGAGCGCTGCAAATGTTCTGTAGTTAGACCCATAGAAAGAACACAGGAGGGGGCTGTTTCACACAGCGAGGATTTGATGTTTCAAGCCTTCTTTCATGTGGCCGCCTTTTCTCATTTACTCTAAAAGCGATCTGGCTGTCACCCCCTCTGTCCGTGTAGGAATGGTAATCAGCTGATACCCAAGATCTAAGACAACTGTAGGTGAAGCACTGAAGACTGGCAAATGGGTGGCTTTTGCAAAAGGCCAAATAATTTTTCCCTAGTTGAATGATATTATACAATTCAAATGAGCCTCATAGAAAACATAATAAAATAAGAATCATAGAAATGCTATCTTGCTTCAAACCCAGAAATGAAATACTCATGGTTACTGCAAAAAGAGAAAATTAGAAAAATGTTCTAGAAAGAAAATAATTCCTTCACTTACATACTATTTATTCTATATATTTTAATAATAATACCTGTTTATTTTCTTTAAATCATGAATACTAACCTCAAAACACTTTTTTCTAGTTTTTAAATATTTCCAAAGTAACATGTAAGCTCACCTTGCCTAAAGCTTTGAAAAAAAATTTAATTTACCAAATTTATTTACTATTTCAAAGTAAAATTTACTAATCATAAATAAATACAACACAACTTCTGTTCTGACTTATACTATTCAATTCTAGGTGAAAGTTTTGAATTAAGTAGTCTCTTGGCTCTGTTTTGAAATGAAGTCTTTAAAACACAATTTGGTACTTAATAATTATTTATTCATCATCCTAAAGATGTCCTCTGTCCAGAAAACTTTACATCCTTGCTTTATTACAGGAGACTCTGTTGAGGAAAAAAATGAACAATTGGTTGCTCATATGCATGCAGGATCCTATCACTTCTCTCACATTTTATTATCACAGTGTCTGAAAGTATTTTACAAAAATAAGTGACATTGTATACCTAATTTAAGCAACCATGTGTGCTTACAGATAATTTAAACTGTGTACACAGAAGCTGACTTCCTTGAGGCCACAAAAGGCTCAACATTCTGTACAGTGTAACTGAACTCTAATTCCATGATGAAAGAAGTCGGTTTTTAATAGAATTTTTAAGCATATTTGTGAAAAATATGGTTGAGAGTGGCTTTGCATGGCTTGGATCATCCTGACCCAGCAATACAAAGCTACTTCACTGGTTTTACAGCTTTCTGGCTGCACCTTCAAAGCAGAGCCACTCAGACAACTCAGTGACATTATAAGGAAAGTCCAGCACTCTTAATGGACTGGGACTGATAGTAAACCACAGAGAAAATCATGGAAACATCAGCTAATGAAGTGAGGAGTAAGGAGACCCTGCCTCAGCCTACAGCTCTGCCACCCAACACTCTCGAAAGGTGGCCCAGTGGGTGACAGGGTAGCAGGGCATTTTCTTCCTGATCAAGCCCAGCCAAACCACAGAGATGCTTGAATAAAAAATACCAAGAGTGAATAAGACCAGCTTGGGTAACACAAGAAAAGAATACTCAAGTTAAATTAAAATATATCTCACATATATTTTATATGAACTTTATGTGATCACAGATCAACAAATACACCTATAATTGCAGAAACTGAAAAAAAATGTGAAAAACAAATTATATCACATTCTTTCTCTAAAGGAATAAAAGAAAAAAGATGGTGACACAATAAGTAGCATGAAGAAGTAATAAAGCACAATAATTTAAAAAATATGGATGAACAGGTAATAGTGATTTCTAATGTCATCTCCTAGAATAGAAAAGGGCTTAAGAATCATGCAAAATGGTAAGAAATAGGCTAACACCAGCCAAGAATCCAGCAAAGATAAACTTTTCTTTGAAGAGAGTAGAACACCTAAATCTACAGGACCTAAAGGAACTTGTCAAAAAAACCCCCACAAGATAGATAATTATATATTCAAACCTATATATAATAAGCAATAAAATGGTCTCAATTACTAGATTTAATGCCTAAAGATCCTTTCCCTAAGATTTCTTTTTTGGTATAAAAGTGTTTTAAGATACCTATCTTCAATAACTGTTATAAAAATTCTTGCCCTTTAGTCCTTTTTCGACAGCATTCACATGACTCCCTAAACACACATAGAATATGAAGCTAGTTCAGATTTCACAGTTACCAGAGGCTTAGATTTAATTTCTCATTTCCTATTACTATCAACACAATTTTTTAGTTTTA
Source organism: Lepilemur ruficaudatus (assembly GCA_963574885.1). Lineage (NCBI taxonomy): Eukaryota > Metazoa > Chordata > Mammalia > Primates > Lepilemuridae > Lepilemur > Lepilemur ruficaudatus. The sequence continues at coordinate 10,093 of CAUYRT010021347.1, read as the reverse complement.
TTTATGGGTCTTCAAGAAGCAAACGTAAGTAAGAGGCTTTAGCACTATTACATGCTACCATATGCGTATAGTTCCACTGGGGAAAACAACTGACTATTTCTGAAAGTGCTGCTGTTTTAAGGCAGGACTAGGTTTTATATAATTCAGTATAATTTCAAGCACCTTGTTTACCAACAGCCTCAAAATGTACACAAAACGGAGGATAAATATGAACAAAATACTCACTTCAACAGTCTCAATCTTTCCTTCATGGGGATGTGGGGTTCTTGGGTAGATATCAAGAAGATGTGGTGGTGAATCAAAATGTAATCTTTTGAGATTTTTTTTATTAAGAGCTTTACAAGGCAATTCATCAAAGTTAGTCCTCCATAATAAGACCTATAAAGAATAGTGGCAGTTATTGATTTGAATGTACAAGCAACAGAATTGATTTTTTAAAAATGAATATACAGAATTATCCCCCAAAATAGTCAGAAAGCTTAGATATATATTTCAAAAATATTACTATTTCTTAACACTTTGTTTTAGGTGTGGTAGGAGAGAGATTTAGCATTTTGAATTGGCTTCATATCTAGTTTAAAATTCATATTAACAAAATATCCTTGTTACAATTGCCTACAGTGTTAAAATAATTTTTTAAAAAATCTTATTTTCTTAAAATCCTCTCTTTTTTTCCCCCAAAGCCCCTTTTTGGCTTGATCATCCACTTCATTCAATAAATCTGGCTGCAAATGACTTTTGGTCAATTTCAAATGAATGCAGATTCATTACATAAATGATTTATATTTGTAGTTCTCAAGAAGCTTAACATTTGAAGAAACAAGGCATACAGACAAAAGATGAGGCAATAACTTAAGCAGAGTGCTATATACTTACTGAAAGTTGGCATTCAGTGTCAGCTACATACCCAATTACATGTAAGAATGAGCAAAACAAAATAACTATTTGAGGTTCCAAAAACTTATCAGAACTGGTAGTATTTCAGTTATGAGATAGTGGACTCATGGCACTAAACTAAAATATAAATTCATTCACAATAATCTTAACATATTCAAACTAGCTGGTTGTAAAAATCTTAGCTGAGGTCAGGGATTCCTTTATCCTAATCAAACCAAAGAGGGAGCTAAAAAATTTACAAACCTGTGCGTCTGCACCTCCTGATGTAAATAGCTCTCCACCTTTTGAAAATGAAACGGTAAAGACAGGTCCCTAAGAAATAAAGGGAGATAAAATAAAATAAAAAAAAAACAAAACCACTTGGTAATGCTTTTTCATGGCCAAGAGGATTGTGAATACCAATTTTCATCCTAATTTTATGTAGACTACTTATACAATAAGTGTGATAGAACATACCCAGTTACCAGCAACTAATGCTGGCAGAATAAAGATAATCAAAGAACCAACTCAATTATATTAAAACACAAATAAATGATATTTAAAAAAGAAATTCTAAAAATTAATAAGAAAATAACCCTTTTCTCCTTTCAAGAAAAACTTGTACATGTGTAAATTGATAAGAATTTCTGTTAAGATATTCTGGCTTTGGACTCTATACTCAACCAATCACTAGCAGAGACTGGATGATAAATATGCAGGTGATGGGAATGAGGCTATAAAAACAAGGGACATTTCCTGGCCACAACAGGCTTCACTGAATTCTTGCTTCATGTAGGCAACACTGAATCACTAAAAGTTGTAAGAGCAGGACACAGACATGGATAGGAGGGGAGCTGTGATTAATGAAAATCAGTATCACAATTGTGAGGATGAATTGGAATAAGAATGATGGTTGGAGGCCTGTTATCTAGGTGAGAGGTGGTGTCAGATGCCATAAAATGAGCTAGACAACAGCAGGTTTCTTTTGTAATAACCTGGTAAGACATATTGAATTCTCTTCCGTATTCTAAAACGAGAGTCACATGGAAGGAGTCGTTCGGCTCCTTGGCGCTGTGGAGTCATTTACCTGTTCAGGATGGCTTGCTGGAGGATTGTAAAGAATTGCAGGCAGTAATGAGAACTTGACATTGAGCTGTTACTGCAGAGTTGGGCAAGACGGGACTTGGCAGAGGCACATGAAGCATAGCCTCTAGGTCAATGTTTTCGTTAAAATAAGAGTAATTACTTCTTATCTCAAAAATATTAACGTATTCTATTTGTTTTTAATATGTCCTCAATCTACGCAAGAAAAGTTTTGGGGAAAAACATCTTGTATTTTTCCAAGTAGATCATCCCAGAGACTTGAGTTATCATAGCTTCAAAAACACCTTCACCTCCAGACTATGAAAAATTCCATCTTTGTGTAAAGTGCTTTTCTTCTAAAATACTATGTTTATCTTTTTTCCCCTATTATTTTGCACTTGTTTCATGGATATTTCAACCCTTGGCCACTTTTTTTTGATTGTGTTTATTCTTCGTAAATCCATGGATATGCATGTATCTGAGCTGGTTAGTGTCTATTTCTGCTTCACACAAATGTTTCTTCAGAATAAACGATAGAGCAAAGTAGGAAAGCAGGCAGGACATGAAAGTAGAAAGAATCCCTTTTCTTCTAGACCACAAAGCTCACGTTCTATTTCTAGATATAAACAGCTTATACTTGGTTAAAAGGAAGTACCTAGCTAGTACATCTGAAAAAAAAAAAGATAGAGAAAAAGGATGTATACTAAAAACTTCATAGAAGTTTGAATATTTACCCAGAAGGGAAGAATAGTTTACATATGTAAACAAAAATTTCTCTTTAATGCATTATATGGGTGGGGGTATCTTTGAACCAGCTCAATAAATTGCCCCTCTCTTCCTCCCTTGGTTCTAAATCATTTGAGAAATAAGACATAGGAATAAGGCATATTAGAACCAAAATATCACCTTTCTTACAGATAAGTGCTTGTTCTCTCAGAAAGAGAATGTGGCTTTTATCTGTAAGGCAAATGGGCTTTCTAGAACTGACGCCCAGAGTGAGTCAGGTTTGACTACTAAGTCATGCAACACTAGACAAGGGCAGATCTCCCCACAAAAAACATTAGAGAAAAATAGTGAGAACAGGCTCACTCTCTAGGGCAGGAGAGTAGAAGGTGTTGGGCTATATTTGCCAAATTTCTCCTTCTAAACTCACCAATCAGATTAGCGCAAGCACTAAATGAGGGGCGTGAGAGGCAAAGAGTGTCAGAGTTAGTGGGAGAGTCTCTGCATGAGGGAAAAGCTCAGAAATAGGGAATACACTTACCCATCCCCATTCAACCAGCCAATTTATACAACATACTGATAAAGACAGCAGTAGAGGATTCATTTAATGGCCACTGAAAAATATGCATTGATTTTGGCAAGAATTACGATAAATAATATTTCTAAGAGTTGCTTCCAGAGTACAAAAACATAGGCTTAGAAGTAAAAAAACTTATTGTCATAGCAGCAATGTGTGTGCCATGTCTGGAAAAATAATAAAGGTATATAATAAATGGATCAAAACTTCAAAATGCTATAGTATTTAAAACATTTAAAATACTATAGTATTTTACATTTTTGATATTTTTATACATAAAAAGCAAAAATCTTAGTGTTAGTACCGTATGTCCTTGAAGCGTATATATGAGCCTTCCTTCTAAGAGATCCAGAATCTTAAGCGTACCATCTGAAGAAGCGGTGATGAGATAGTTACCCGAAGGATGGAATGATAGACAATTAACTCCACCGCTGTGAACTGATTTGCAGAGAATAAAAACAAAACGTTCAGAGAACAGTTCTTAATTTTAAAGATACTCCTCTTGCCTTAGTAGCAACATTAGGTTGAAAACAAGAATCAATTACAGCAATATCTCCACAACACCAAAATTCTATATAGCTCATTAAAATGGATAAGTATGTTCGCATCATACAACATTAAGCTTCTGGCTAGTGAGACAGAATTACTAAAAACAAGACCTTGTCCTGGAAAGATAATTTTATTGATCACATAACTATAAAGTCTTTGTATATATTACCAATAGAACCAACAGTTGATTACTACCGGCATAAATAAGGTATACAACCTGGCCTCAAATGTAATTTAATAACCAATTAGTGGCTTGGGATTAAGGGGTGAAGAATGTGGAGATATATTTGAAGAAGGGTACAGTCCTGTCATCATGTTGGAGAATTCACTTCTGGATACCATCCTTCCAATAGGAGGCAGTATAACACAGTGATCAAAAGTTTATTCTATGTGCTTGTAAGCAAGAAGACCTAAGTCAGTTCTATCAATTATTTGAGCAAGTTTCTTTCTTTCTTTAAGCCTCAATTTCCTTATCTTTACAACAGGGGGTAATAATGATACTTCTCAGGAATATTGTGAGGATTTTAGCATAGCGTCTGCCACATGTTAAATACTGTATAAGTGATAGCTACTTATGTAAAATAATAATAATGTGGATTTAATATAAATCCAATATAAACCAAGACAATCAATTCACTTCTCTTTTAGCCTCAATACATAGGCACAGCAGGAAGTTGTTTGTACCACTTATAACACGTATTTGTGCTCACATACCTCCCTGTGACTCAGAACTAGAGGCAATTTCATTCCCTGACTTCTCACTCAATGCAGATAATCAGAGTTTGACGATCTCACAGTAACTTATTTTCTTCTAGCCCTAACATCATTTTTAAGGTCCCTTTACCTCCCTCTTCCCTGCAGCTTCTCAGCCCCTGCTGTTGATGGGAGCCAACTACACTCTTCTCTAGCCAGTTCAAAGGCAGCCCAGGGCCCTCACGGAGAGGGCCAAAACACACCCAGAAGGAGAATGGGTCCCTCCCAGAGAAGCCCATTCAATAACTGAATTTTTTTGTTAGGGAAATTGTTACCTTGATAATGCTGGAGTAATTTGTTCACTCTTATATCCCAGATTTTCACAGTTTGATCAGAACCTGCTGAAGCTATGCATGTACCATTAGGGTTAAAATCCACAAAATTTGCAAATCTAGGAGGAAAGAATAAGATGGTCTAATATTTCAATTTTTCTACTCTCATTTCTTTACTTAAATTGTTATAATTAAACGTCTCCTCAGCAAACTAACCCACATAAATGTACAGGAATGTACTTACCCTACAGAATCTGAGAAGTTATTAACACATTGCTTATTTGTGGTATCCCAAATTTTAATAGTTTTATCCTCACTACATGAAACAATTAATCTTCCATCAGGTGAAAATCTAGAACGCACAAGACAGATTTGATTTGTGAAAGGTTCCTGACAAATCACCACCCTCACCTCCATACCACTTACAAGTCAGGCTGTAAATACTGAATACCAGAGACCACGGTTACCATACCACGCAGCCAAGTCATATTCTGCAAGCAACACCTTTCCCACTTCTAAATGTCATCATAACAGACAACACTGACAGACCATTAAAAAAGTCAACCTATGCTGTGTAGACTAACCAATTTTCTTTTTTCCCTTTTATTCTTTTATTCAAATAATTTAGTTTTATGCCATCTGTTCTAGGTTTTTGATTCAATTCTCTACTCCTGCCAAGCCAAGTATTTTTTTAAAGTACTTTATTTCTTTCCTCTATTTCTGTCATTTTCCAGTGATATCTGTATGACCCAAGAAAGCACTTATTGGCCGGGCGCGGTGGCTCACGCCTGTAATCCTAGCACTCTGGGAGGCCGAGGCGGGTGGATCGCTCAAGGTCAGGAGTTCGAAACCAGCCTGAGCAAGAGCGAGACCCCGTCTCTACTAAAAATAGGAAGAAATTAATTGGACAATTAAAAATATATAGAAAAAATTAGCCAGGCATGGTGGCACATGCCTGTAGTCCCAGCTACTTGGGAGGCTGAGGCAGAAGGATTGCTTGGGCCCAGGAGTTTGAGGTTGCTGTGAGCTGGGCTGACGCCATGGCGCTCTAGCCAGGGCAACACAGTGAGACTCTGTCTCAAAGAAACAAAAGAAAAACAAAAAAAAAAGAGAGCATTTATTACTCATTTCACCAAACCTGTAGTGAACTTTCTGTAAGAAAAGGACTGGGATGTTGAGAATTAAAATTAAGTGATATCACCAACAAAGAACCGAACTGCCCAGCCTGTAACTTCCTGGACTTGAGGAGGCCAGAGAGCTCCAATGGACTGAAAATAGGACAACTTATTTATACAAAAGTTCCTTCATGGACAGAACTATCATCTACACGCCCCATTAAGGAACAAATGAGAAAAATCTCAGACATCTTGTCTTCTGCTTATAAGCTGTCTATTCCTTTAAGATCCCTTCCAAGATTTTTTTTTCCTAAGTGCCTTTGAAAATTAGAAGTGTAGAGGACCAAATAGAAAATGAAGACTAATTTTAGACTATTAGGAAACTATGAATAGTATTTTTATTACTAATATTTTCACAATAACAAACAAACAAAAAAGGCAGATTTAGGTAATAGACTGATTATGTTTCAATTTTACTTGTAGTTTCCCTCTACACCCAGAGTGAAGATTATTATAAGTCATCAACTGAGGGTGTGGAATATAATCGAAGGCTTTCCTTTTTGTCAACACCCCCACCCTCATTCTTAAGGTTGACCTAAAAAAATAATTCTTCCTGACAGAAACACTTTGACTCAGGCATTTATGGATTCACCATGTGAAACAAAAAGACACACAGAAGCATAATTAAGTTCTATGTGAAATAATATTTAAAAACTCAAGCAAATAACCTTGCAAGGAAAAGTCTTCCATGCTGGGTAGTTTACTCTGACTTTATAATAACAAGTAATATATTATTAATCTGTTCCTCCAGAAAATATGTGAGAAAGATTCAAATATGAAGGACAGTATTATAGAGATGCTCTAAATAGAAGACACTTATTTTACATAGACTCTGGAGAAGAAAAATCACTCAGTACCCCCATGAAAATAAACTTTGCATAATAATTGCACATGACTAATGCAAAGAATCAAACTGTGTTTCTTAATAAGCTATCTTTTTAAAAAATTACTTAATATGAATATTTTAAGTGACAAGAATATTTCTGAGAAGACTTGATTCTTATATTTTGAGAAAGCAATGATGAAGAAAAATATTAATAGGATGGAATGATCAGATAATAAATAACAAAATACAAAAATATTCACCCTACAACATTATTGGTGGAACCCCACCCCCACCATGACATCGTGATCATACCCACATTTCTTGAGTACATATGTCCTAGAATAGTTCTTAAAACATTAATGATAGCAACTCATTTAATCTTCACAATAATCCTATAAAACAGATGCTACTGTTTGCCTTAATTTATAGATGAACAAACTGAGGCACACAGAGCATCAGTAACTGCCAGAGTCACTGAGTCAGTAAGGAGAAGGGTCCAGATTTGAGACAGGCGGTCTATTTCCATAGCCAAACCTCTGAGCCACTGTGCTTAAGTCTCTGGCAAAAAAGAAAGTTTATTCTACTGGCCAAATTACTTAAGAGCACTGGAAGTTCTGTGTGGCTTCTGTGTAAACAACAGAAAGTTCTCAAGTGGAAGGCGACCATGAGGCAGTGCTCTTAGGAGAATATCGACCATCCTTTACTGAAAATCCGTGTGTGTTGTCATAAGCTGTAAGTAAAACAGGCACAGTCCCTGTCCTTGAGGAATTTATGGGGAAGATATTCACCCACTGATTCAAAGATTTACTGAGCACCTGTCAGTACCTGGCACTGGGCACTGCCCTGGGTAATAGGAATGTAGTTATGAATGAGACTGATAAGATCCCTGCCCTCATGAGGCCTTTATTCTAGGGAGGAGGAGGGAGGGAAGGAATACAAATAACATAATCTTAGAAAGTGACACGAAAAAAGTTTGTAACAAAAACGGCACCAATTTATCACTAGAAGCTCCATAGAAGAAACAGGATTTTAAAGAAGTTTGTGAATGAGGAACAGCATATATCTTGGTCAGCTAAAAATGCACCCTGAGCAGGAGGGTCCACAGCCTGGAGGAAATTTCTGAGCACAAAAGAAATGAAGAGGATATGAACCTCAGATAAGTGAAGAATGCAGGTGGTGGAGGGGAAGAAGCTGGTGACCAAGGGAGAGGATGTTTCTACCTTCAATTTAAAACAACCTAAGGGCACGCAGGGTTAAGCCCTTCCCCCTGCTCTGGATACTATATTATAATCCCTGCATATATGCTCTATGCTCTGTATATGTTTTTTGCCTTTGGGGGGCAGAAAGTGAGGATGATAGTTTGCATTTTCTCCTCCTCCCTTTTATGTTTAATCAGATACATCAAAAATAGGTTAATACCAATAAAACAGGCTTCTCTTTGCCCTGACTTTGACCAGCAAAGGAAAGTCCTTTACTGTCAGGGCTCAAATAACATGTAACTGGGCTGTTAAATTTAAGAACGTAAAGAAGATATAAAATTTCTACCAAGATACTAATAGATTTCTGACTCTCTAATTCACTTCTATGCAACCACCTTTTAAAAATGCCAGAGAGTGTGTCACCAAGATAGATACTACATTAGTCAACAGTGACTAATGGATCAGCAGACACGGACTGTCTGTAAGGCATTTGAAAAGTTAACTGAACAACCACTGAATCCCTTAAAATTCACTGGTACTCATTCAATAGAATTTCAAGGAAATTCTTGAACTTCCTTCTAGAAAAACTGATTCATACATCCTTGAGAGTAGTGCAAATTATATAAGAGGAGTTCTTTACCTTGGAATCTATGTAGTTCCTGAAACTGTATGTAAAATTTTATGTCTATATGCACAGTCATGGAGTTGTTCATTCATTACAGAACCAAAAGGGTCCATGGAAAGTTTTAAAGTGCTTTCATAAGAAATCCAAATTTTCCTTTGAATATTTCTTATCATTATTAATATTCTATAAAAACACATTTCCAGCCCTCAGGGCTCTGAGACCAAACAAGGTAGGCACTGTTCCATGTCCTGTGAGAAAAATCATTAGTAAGAGGAACTCTGAAACCTAGCAGCTCTTCAATAGGAGGAGGAAGCAGTAAAAAGTAGTGGAAATAAGACTGCCCAATAAGTAGAGCACTGAACTATAGGGCCAATTCTGCAACTCCCCAGGTGTAACCTTGTGAAATTCACAACCACACTGACCATTGTTTCCTAGTTGTATAATGAGGGCGTTTGGATTGCAGTCAGCCCTAAGATTTTCATAGACCCATTAAAAAAAAAATTGGCAGTCTCCAAGTTTGCTTTGATAGGATATGGTGTGTTTACAGACTGAAGGTGAAGTTTGAGGCAATAAGCAAAATATTTATGTTTTTCTCAACTGTTGGTCAGCATTAGAAGAGAAACCATCTGTTGACTACAGTAACAGGATTCACTTCTGCAACTCCTGAGAGACAAAAAGCAAATGAAAAAGATAAAAAGATTAAGTATGCCATGAAGCATGCTAATCATTTGTTGTGTCACTTACTACCTCTATGCCCAGACTTCACTCCTGGAATCTCCACTCATAAGTATAACTGCCTACTGGGCGTCTCCTCTTGGATATACTGCAGGCACTTCCAACTCTGAACTTGTCCAAGTATGAACTCATCCTCTTCCTCCCCAAACTGCTCTTTCTCCAGTGTTCTTTTTCTCAGCAAATGGTCTTTCAAACCAGAAACCCAGGACACATGCTCGCTTCCTTTTTCTCCTCTACTTCCTCTATCCCAAACCATTATCAGATCCTGTCTCCTCAAACCGTAATTAGTTCTGCTATCTTCCATTCTCCACAAGCAACAAAAGTGATAGATGATTGATAGATAGACACTTTATTCATTCATTCATTCATTCACTCATTCATTTAGAGACAGGGCCTTGCTCTCTCACCCAGGCTAGAGTGCCATAGCATCATCATAGCTCACTACAACCTCAAACTCCTGGGGGGGTCAAGTGATCCCCCTGCCTCAGCCTCCTGAGTAGCTGTGACTACAGGTACATGCCACCATGCCTGGCTAATTTTTACTATTTTTTGTAGAGATGGGGTCTCGCTCTTGCTCAGGCTTGTCTCGAACTCCTGGCCTCAAGCAATCCTCTGTGTCAGCCTCCCTGAGAGCTAGGATAACAGGTGTGAGCCACCACGCCCAGCCTAAAAGTGATCTTTAAATCTTAAATCAAACTGG
>CAUYRT010021346.1:0-14764 GCA_963574885.1 Lepilemur ruficaudatus | reverse complement strand
TCCCTCTTCCCTGGTATGATATATTGAGTTTCTAGGAATGCTGTAACAAACTGCCACAAACAACAGAGATTTATCCTCACAGTTCTGGAAGATACAAGTCTGGTATCAAAGTGTCAGTAGGGCCATGCAACCTCGAAGGCTTTAGGGTAGAATCTTTCCTCTCCTCTTGCCTCTTTTGCAAAGCAACTTTAGTAGTTTATGTACTGTGTACATTGGAGTAATTGGGACTATTAAAAATATTCTTAGATCATCTGGAGGTTCAGGAAAGGATAAGGCTTTGCAAAATGTTCATATCTCTACATTCTAGGTCAGGAGAAGAAAAGGAAATATTTTGAAGAATTCTACAAAGGTATAAAACCTCATTATTAGATGGGCAGGACCTAGTGCCTCCCATGGGAAAGACAACTACTGTGTGTAGTCTAGAGGGTGGTAGGTGGCGGGATGAGGCGGACAGGGACTTTATCTTTTTAATGGACCTAATAATATAAACCAGATGACATTTTACTGAAGTGAAAAGTCCTTGAGAAAACACTGTGCTGTCATCTCTGCTTTAGATTTGGGTGTTGAAATATATCCCATAGCCAATATTTATAGAGCTTTCAGTTGCTTCTTGAACCTAGTAGATTGCAGAAATAACAGATGTGTGTCAATGGACATGGTTAACTATAGAATTAATTTGGCAATCAAAAAGAGACAATGAGTAATAATGATTTAACTATTTGTATAAATAAGAGATTTATGTTTAGACAGATCAAGTGATTTGCTGAGGAATGGGTATTAGGTAGCAATGGCTGTGAGATCTGAACACATGTTGTCTATGTCCAAATTCCATATTCATTCCTCTCTATATATTATCTCAGGGAAATAAAGTTCAAGGCCATGAACATCCTGCAGGAAGTGATAATAACACATAAGTAATATTTTATACCTTTTCAATTTGACAAAACTCTCACAAACTTATAGAACAATTTGTACTTTTAATTTTTTCCCATGAGAATTGACAGAGTGTTCCTCCTAGTCTTCTGAAATAGATTGATATCAACAAAAATGACACTCTGGAATCCTTTCTATTTGTCTCATGGAATTAAAGTAAAAATTGATGAATAAGTACGTTTGGTTTTAGGGTGTGAGGTATTTCATTAGTGAAATAATATATTAAAATAATCTTTTGTCAGAAAGTGATCTCTGCTGATGACATTTAGAAAAGCAATTGCATCTGAAAAATTTTAGTTAGAGGTCTCCACAAAAGATGTAAGTTATAATATGGCTGTAGTACAATGTCACAAACATGATATCTGGCCCATAATGAATTTAAATACTAAACACTTAGATTGTAGTTCCCTTATCTTAAAGAGACACAACTGTCAGCTGTGCAAAGGGCTAAAATAGGAAGTTTACAGTCGGAGGTCTGAATTTCTTTTAAGATATAAACCCACCACATTTTTAGAAACGGGAAACATTCTCCACATACCCACCACTGGTCTCAGCTGGACAGAGGCCATTCCTCTGCTGTCCTGTTGTGATCTCTGTGTCTCCTCATTTCCATTATTATCCTGGCTGTTTACTTGCTGCATTATATTGGTTTGGCAATATAAAAATGCAATAGGCACTCTTTTAGGGTTTGGGATTATTTATGAAAATAAATGACACAAATTATTATGATTAATGTCTTCTAGGGAAACTGATGAACTAACATGGACACTGAATGCCCACCTAAACTCAACCCTGATAAGATTACAGAACTTAATATAGCCCTGTGAAAAGTCCCTCGAGGCACAGAAGGTGTTTGGTAACAGGGTGAGTAGGTGGCAGAGGATCAATGAAAGCTTAAAGCTGCAGGAGAACCCGCTTGGTTGTCACTTTTCTCTCCCCACCTTACTCTGTATAGACCTTTGCCTACCCTGACTGCTACTAGGGTAGAGGGCAGGCAGCCAGTAAGAGGTGGCAAGTTCACATGGGGCCAATCATTTGCCCAGCTGTGATGGGGAGCAGGCTGACAGATGGGCAGGGGGCCCTGAGCATCAGTCCTCTCCCTAAGCCCACTCTCCACACAGACTTTTCTCAAGTAGGACTTCCTCCCATAGTCTGATCAGAGATTGGATTGCCACACCAATTTCCAATTTTGTTCCCCCTCCTCACTTTCTTTTTCAGTTTTATATTATTAAATAGGTTATAATTATAGCTAAATAACAAATGTATTCACTGATGCTTTGTTTGTCTGAATTTTGATTTTGTCTTATATTTGGAGCTTAGATATTTGACCTTCTGAGGTAAATTCTGTCCCACTGCATCCTACTCAGTGTTCTGGTGACAGAACATAAATTCATTCTCATCTAAGAGGAATGGAATCTCACTGATAGGATGTTACCAGCCTGGGGGAAACCACTTGTTTGGCATGGGTAATCTGTCTTTATAAAAAATTGTTGAACCATATCATACTACATAAAATTATATTTCTAAAATCCCCAACACTGAAAGAAGATAGCAATTTAGGTCACCCTGCCCTAAATCTATAATATGAGATTTTCCAAAATTGTCTTCTGAAAACAAAAAACAAAAATAATGTCTATCTGAATGTGAATATTTTGATATCTGGAAAGAATGGTACATTAGCCAGCTTTCATATTAGCAAAAAGTTATTTCCACGATACAGTGTTTATCACCCTCTGTGTAAGAAAGCAAACAGCAAACACTTTAAGTCCTGTTATCGGAAAGACACTCTGAGAGGCAGTGTTAGATAGAAAATTGAAAATGGAGAATTGAAAACAAAAAAAGTTGTTTCCAACCTAATGACAAGAAAAAAAGCAAGCAACACATAAATTCATAAATTTCCTTGAGAGAGTTGAAGTCATAAAGCCAAGAAAACTGAAATTTTTGTCTTTGTTAGAGCACCAGAGAGGAGAAAGAGATGGGCCTCATAAAGCAGATAAGAAGAAGTCACCCAAACTTTTAACAGATTTTTAAAGGCCAAGTTGGGGCTAATGTGTCAATTGAAAAAACTGGAGGATGCAGACACAGAGAGAGTAGCACTCATTTATAAACTCTTTCCCATAGGCATTCACTAGGGGATCATTGGAAAGATAGGAGACAGAGTAGCAGAGATGAGAAAGTAGTTCTCAGTGATGCAGGCATGTGGGATGTAAGTGGATGCTGCTGGGAGTAGTGGTTTCCATCCTCTCCCATGAAGAACCAACTTAAACTTCTGGGACAGAGGCATCAATCTCTCTCAATCTAATGTCAGGGGGCAATTAGAAGCAAAATCCATTATTCACTAGAGGAGAGATAGAAAACCCTCCCACCCTAGGTCACAGGTAAAAATTTCACTGTTGTTGGAGAAGTATAAAAGCAACAATTGGTAACCCAGAAAAGAGAAGTAGAAAATGTTCTTGGGATGGAATCCCACATCAACAAGTAGAGGTCTCTTACCAGAGGGAGAAAGGAAAAAAAGTTTTCAAGGCCTCTGAGAAATTCTTACACCTAAAGCCAGTGCAGAGGGCCTAAGAGTGAACCAAGACCAGGACAACAGAATATGCCACCTTGCCCCATTATGAGCCTGATACTGAGTAACAAGCAAGAGCCGCTGAAAAAACTTTTGCTCCTGGGTCACTACAACTGAAGCCATTGTGAGCTCTTAGGCCCAGAGCACCTGGTTTACACAGGGCTCGGCTTACATGAAGATCATCCAACGGTGGCTTGGACTGTGACAATTGTGGAGGAATGGAACAACACCAAACAGCTACATTACAGCCTCTCAGGGTATCCTCACCTCCCATGCCAGGTGAATCTTCTGTGTAGTAGGTCAGAAAAGCTCCATCTAGGGACCTCTGCTTCTTCTCACTAAGTAGGAGAGTTCCCAGCAAAGGAAAATAGGTGCACCAACAATCTATCTGCACTGAGCTGAGAAAAGAGGTTTCAGATGAAAAAAAAAATAGCAAAACGACTCTAGTAACATGAAAAAACAAGATACTTCAACACCCCAAGGGGATTAAAATATATTTATAGCAACAGACCCTGACCAAAAGGAAAATTCCTGGAAACACAGCCTCCCAAGGCTGAACCGGGAAAAAATAGAAATCCTGAACTGACCAATAATGAGGCATAAGATTGAAATAGTAATAAAAAATCTGCCCCACCTCAGAAGAAAAACCCAGACCAGTTGGATTAACAGACGAATTGTGCCAGACCTCCAAAGAAGAACTGGTACCTATCCTACAGAAATTATTATATAACATAGAGAATAAGGACTCCATCTTAACTCATTCTATGAAGCCGATATCACCTTGATAACAAAGCCAGGAAATGACACAGCAAAAAAAGAGAAAACTATAAACCAATATCCCTTAGAAATATAGATATGAAAATACTCAAGTAAATTCTAGCAAACTGAATTCAACGGTACATCAAAAAGATAATTCACCATGACCAAGTGTGTTTCATCCCAGGGATGCAAGGAGGGTATAACATATGCAAATCAATAAGCTCAATTCACCACATAAACACAGGAAGAACAAAGACCATAATGCAGAAAAAGCATTCAATAAAATCCAGTACCCTTTCATGATAAAAATACTCAACAAACTAGGCATCAAAGAGACATACCTTAAAATAATAAAAGCCATATGATCAAACCACAGCCAGCATCATACTGAAAGGGAAAAGTTGAAAACATTCTCCCTAAAAACTGGAAGATAAAGGTGCCCACTATCAACACTTCTATTCAACATAATAATGGAAGTCCTAGCCAGAGCAATCAGGCAAGAGAAATAAAGAAAAGACATTCAAATCGGGAAAGAGGATATTGTTCACTATTCCTCCTTGTGAACAATATGATCTTGTATCTAGAAAACCCTAAAGACTCCACCAAAAGACTTCTGGAATTAATAAAAGTTCAGCAAAGTCTCCGGTTACAAAAATCAATGTACACAAATCAGTAGCATTGCTATATCCTAATACCAGTAAAGCTGAGAGTCAAATCAAGGACACAATACCATTTATAATAGCTGCTAAGAAAATAAAATACTCAGGAATATACTTAACTAAGGAGGTGAAAGACCTCTACAAGAAGAACTACAAAACACTGACAAAAGAAATCATAAATGACACAAATAAATGGAAAAATATCCTATACCCATGGATGGGAAGAATCAACACTGTTAAATGTCCATACTGCCAATAGTTATTTATAGATTCAATGCAATTCCCAACATCATTTTTCACAGATCTACAAAAAACAATCCTAAACTTCATATGGAAACAAAAAAGAGCCCAAACAGCCAAAGCAGTTTTAAGAAAAAAGAACAAATCTGGAGGCATCACATTACCTGACTTCAAATTACACTACAAGGCTATAGTAACCAAAGCAGCATGGTGCAGACATAAATGTAGAGACATAGACCAATGGAACAGAATAGAGAACCCCAAAATAAAACCATCTACCTACAGCCAACTGATCTTCAACAAAGCGGACAACAACATACATTGCAGATAGGAAGCCCTATTCAATAAATGGTGCTGAGAAAATTGGATAGCCACATGCAGAAGAATGAAACAGGACCCCTATCTCTCACCATATATAAAAAGTAATTCAAGATGAATAAAAAACTTAAATGTCAGGCATGAAACCATAAAAATTCTAGAAGAAAATATATGAAAAACTTTTCCATATGTCAATCTAGACAAAGAATTTATGACTGAGACCACAAAGGCAAATACAGCAATTATTATAATAATTATAATAAATAAATGGGACTTAATTAAATTTAAAGGCTTATGCACAGCAAAGGAAATAATCAACAGAGGAAACAGACAGCCTACAGAATGGGAGAAAATATTCATGAACTACACACCTGACAAAGGTTTACTACCCAGAATCTACAAAGAACTCAAACAAATCAGCAATAAAAAAACAAACAACCCCATTAAAAAGTGGGCAAAGAGATGAACAAAAGTTTTACAAAAAAAGTAGACAAATGGCCAACTAACGTGAAAAATGTTCAACATCTCTGGTCATCAGGGAAATGCAAATTAAAACCACAATAAGTTACCACCTTACCAGTATCAGAATGGCCATTATTAAAAAGTCAAAAAACAATAGGTGCTGGCATGAATGCAGGAAGAAAGGAACACTTATACGCTGTTGGTGGGACTGCAAGTTAGGACAACCTCTATGAAAAATAGTATGGAGATTCCTCAAAGAAATAAAGGTAGATTTACCATTCAACCCAGCAATCCCACTACTGGGTACATACCCAAAGGAAAAGAAGTCATTGTATCAAAAATATACCTGCACTCAAATGTGTATTGCAGCACAATTCACAATTGCAAAGGTGTGGAATCACCCTAAGTGCCCATCAATTCATGAGTAGATAAAGAAAATGCGGTGTATATATATATATACATATACATATACATATATATATATATATATATATCATGGAGTACCACCCAGCCATAAAAAGGAATAAAATAATGTCTTTTGCAGCAACTTGGTTGGAACTGGAGAACATTACCCTAAGTGAAGTATCTAAGGAATAGAAAACAAAGACCACATGTTCTCATTAATAAGTGGTAACTAAAAGATGGGTACACACGGGCAAAAAGAGACATAAAAGACCTTGGAAACCAAGAGGGAAGAAGTTTGGCAAGGGGATGAGTGGTAAAAACCTACCTACTGGGTACAATGAACATTATTCTGGTGACAGGCATACTAAAAGCCCTGACTTAAGCATTATACAAGGTATGCATGTAACAAAAACCTTTTGCACCCTTAATGTTTTGAAATAAAGAAAAAAATACCATACTTAGAGCTTCCTGGAGTAAGAAGAGGAGGTGGTGTGGTGGAAATTAATGCTAATGATATAACATTGATGGTATAATAATGTTAATATAATAATTATAGCTTTGAATTGGGGTCTTTCCATTACATGTATACAAAGTAGGTATTATAATTATCCTATTTTACTGATAAAGAAAATGAAATCCAGAGGGATTAATAATTTTCCCAAAGTCAAACAGCTAGTAGTTGGTAGAGCCTGGATTCAAACTATCACAGTTTAACTCCGGAAGTTGTGGAATCAAGCCTGATCTGTTAGGATTCCTAATATGTCATTGTTCAGCAGTTGTGACTGAAAAGATGGCTAAGAATTTAAGATATGTCTGAAAGAAAAATATATGAGATTGTTGACTATCACACTTCATAACTCATTTTGTGTGTATGTATATATTATATTAATATATATCCTGTGAAGTGTGCAAATTATAACTGCCTTAATTGCAAATCACTGCAGAAAGAGTTAAATAATATCAAATACCAAGAGAAATCCTGAAAGCCTTTCCACTTCCATCACTGTATCTCCCTCCCTCTTCCTCCTCACTCACTAAGGCTGAGTTTTTATTCTTTGAAGTAGAATATTAAGGTTATGAATTATAATTTTGCAGATATCAATTCACAGGCCTATTTTAAAGTGTCATATATCTCTCGTTCTAGAGCTGAAACCCTCAGGGGCACATTGCAATGGCTGAGGTTTTCCTAAAATTGGATTCACTTCAAGCCCTTCCCTCCTGCTCCCGTCTTTTTGTGCGAGGTCACCTCCTTCTCCTGTGTTATATATTCACATGACAAGGAATTGTGTTCTCTGACAGATTTCACCTCTAATGAATCACCCTGACATTAGGGCTTCCCTCTCTTGACTTCTCTATACTGTTTTGTTCAGTTTTGTTGCAATCTTCCAAGGGGAGTCACATTCCTGTAATATTGCTATTCACTGAGCAATTCTTGCATATGTCCTGAATAGGAAGAATCCATCTGCTTAGGGGAAAAAAATCGGTTCACGTTTAAAGCAAATCTATCCCTTTAAACCAGAACTTGTATACTTAGAAATAGCAGAGAGTCATCCAAACAGCCACCTAGTCCCACAGTTACCTAGTCCCAGGACTCACGCAAGCAAGATGCTTATCCAGCCTATATAAATGTGGGATGACTTTAAACAACCACCAACTGCTTTGTGATGACATCAGTTTTTCACCAACATTTGCTCACTGTGAAGTGTAGCTTTTTGAAATACTTTTCGCAGAAAAAAGTAAATTGTAGTTATTTATTGCTAAAATACGATGACTTAAAATATTTTGATGCTGCTATATGAGAACCGAACTTTTATTATGTAAGATACATTCTCAATATCAAATACACAAAATTCAAATGTTTCTGGCAAAGCTATTCCTATGAGTCAATATAGCCATCTTTATCTCTTTCACTTGCAAGGGACATACTTGCTTCATAATGAATCAACAAGAAAAACAATTCTAAGTGAAGTGCTGACAAATCAAATAGATCCATTGAATTGGCATTTGATGAGATATTTTCTGCCTGTTTGCTAAAGCGTATGCTCAAGTATGAAATAAAAATCTTCTTTATATTTGAATGGGACCAAATAGCTATTTTCAGAGTAAAAAGTGCATATACTTTGGAATTACACAGACATACAGTAAGTTAATCAATTTTAACTGCAGTTTTGTCATTTGTAAAACTGGAATATTAAACTTACCTTGAAGTATAGCTGTTAGTATCAGTTACAAAATACATGAATTATCCCTTATATCAGTTGACATAACAGGTGTTATTATTAAAGTGAAGATTTCTTTGAAAAATGAGCCCTAAGTAATACTTACTTTGGGCTTGTAAACATCCACATAGAGCTTAAAAGGGGCCAAGAGAGATTTTACTCTTAATTCTTACTGTTCTTATATACTGTGCAAATGTATGTTGCAGTGGCTACGAAGTTGAGTCAAAGCCAATATAACAATTAATATTAGAAGTAAAACGCTAATTTTAATTATTCATAAAACCATTTGAATTTTCTCCTATAAGTCTCAGTTCCTAGTTTCATTTATGTTAGATAATCTAATTATCTGGTGGAAACTGAGTCATCATTCAGCTTATTCTACACAAAATTTCTGGGCCCCTTATTAATTTGTGAGTCACGCCGCTTCCCAAACATCCCTGGAAATTTATGAGAATTCAGTGATTGCATTTTCACTCACAGATCATTAGGGGGGAAAATGATACTTAAAATAATGGCATTAAATAAGAATATAAATGAAGCGGAAGAAACCACAGATTTTACTGAGAAGTGTGCATTAAAGCTCAACAAGTGGGAAATTAAAAGGGGACTAACATATTTGATGAGATGTCATTTGCAGTTCTTTATGGATGAGACTTAAAGACTAAATTAATTTGAAAAGCCAAAAAGCAAGATTTAGGTAATCAACTAAAACCGAGCTTCTTAAAAAAATTACATGTAGATGCAATGTTTTATTCTTCAGTTTCATTTAAATTCAGTTGAGAAATTATTTATAAAGTTCATTTATGGAGATGGGAAAATCATCTTGATTTACACTAATTTATAAGAAGAGTGCAAACACCTAGAGAAGCGAATTAACATTTGAGGATTGTGAACTGTGAGAGTCATGCAAGCTTCTAGCAACACTAAATCTTAGCTGGGTCAGATCAGTTTCCAAATACCAGAGACTGCTTGTTCCTGCTCACATTGAATAAATTTTAGATGCAGAGAGTAATCCTTCACTGAGAATCCTTAATTTTATGTATATATGTAAATTCCTTAACTTATATATATCTAATCCCTTATTTTATATACATACAGTCATATATTATATATTACATAAAGGTAAGTTATGAAGGCTTTGAAAATCAAATACTAAGGCAAGTGAAAAAGAATTTAATATAATTTCAAATCACTTTAAGTGTTTTTTAAGATTCTCATGTCATTTTGTTCAGCATATTGCCCAATGAATTTTTAAAATTAATAAGCACCATTGCTATACATAGTGGTACTTTATCTTGGCTTCTGCTGTCTTTTTTCCCGCTCCTATGTCTATGCCTTCTTATCTTCTAGTTCTAATTTTATTTTTGACAATGTATTACTGGTTTCCGCAATGGCTTATTTATTTGCTAGTACAGTTACTTCCTTATGAAGAATAAAAATAGTTACTATTTCCAGACTCCCGCTGACATTCTCTCTAAATCCAGGGACTCTTCCTCCTGCCATAGCATCATTTGCTGGGTGCTTTGTTTGTAGAATATTTTTATTTTATAGCTGCTGTCCCCACCCCCACCCTGGAAGTTAAATCCATTCATACGTGTCTGCTTTTACAAAAATTTTCTGATCAAGTATTCAAAATCGTTCCTGTGCATAGTATTTGCAGAAAGAAAAAATGAGAAACATGGCAATAAATTAGGGCCTGATGGAACAGGGCTAGTTTTTTTAAATAGGTCATACAACAAAATGTCTAATTTATCAAAGAAAAAAATCTAATTCCAAAGCTGAGTTTGTCTTAGAAAATAAAAATTTCAAACAAAGAATAAAAGGAACAAGTAAAGGAGTCTATTTTTTTTTCACACGAAGAGGCAATAAGAAACATAGTATTCTAATGGGCATTTGTAACATGAACTAGAGAACAATTTTTAAAAAAAGTCTGACTCAATAAAAAATGTATGTTCCCCCACATAGAAGATAATTTTCTATTGGGAAAAACTATGAAAGCCTATATTTTAATATTCTATTGGACTGCAGTGGTAAGGTTGCAAAAGAATCCTATGTAAGGATTTCTTAAGCTGTGTATGTGCATGTGTGTGTCAAGGGATAAATGGAAATGTGATTGCAGAATTTAAAGAGAATAGTAAGTAAGAGAAGGCTGGGAGGTGGGATTGCAACAGTTTTAACTATGCTCAGAACTCAATAAGAAGAAAGTACTATCTCAAGTATCCCAAATATTTCACTTTGAAAGTAATATGTTCGTGTTCAGTACAATTATTCAGACTTATGCCTTAACTAAAACATTGCATAAGAGTCCTGGACTGAATAATTAAAATAATTTTGTAAAACTACCAAGAAAAAAAAGTATCTTACCCAATCTTGATATAAAAAATGTTTCTCAATCTTAAGGGAGAAGACTGATGTCCGGGGTTGGGCCCAGGTAGGGGTTTTTTCAGCTAGCAGGGCAGATTGAAGGGCAGGAGTGATGGGTATCAGCAGCAAAAATAAAGACTCTAATTCAGAAGACTCGGGATAGGATGTCAGGTGCTGCTCATCTATTGACCACACTTTCATTAGCAAGATTCTATTTAACCCAGGTTTCTCACTGCTTCTGGATTAAGCTCCAGGAATTCCCTGTTGACTACCTCAATCTCGAAATGCCTCAACCTTATGGCAGAGCAATGGTTCTCAAAATGCGCTCCCTGTCTAGCATCAGCATCATCTGGGAACCTGTTGGAAATGAAAATCCTTCGGCCCTACCACAGGCCTAGTAAATCAGAACCTCTAGGCTAGGGCCAGCAATTTGCGTTTAAACAGGCCCTCCAGGTAATTCTGATTCCATATGCTAAAATTTGAGAACAACTGTTTCAAATGAGTGGTTATCCAGCTTGGCTGCACATTGCAACCACCTGGTGAGCCTGGTAAACCTAACAGTGGTTGCACCTTGCCCCTGTGCAGTCAAAACAAGGTCTCTGGGGCTGAGTCTAATGTGCGGCCAGAGTGGACAACCACAGCTGGAAGCTCTCTGTGTTCTATAAATATATAACTGATTTATCTCCCCTCATGGTCCACTCTTTTCCAGGGTAATTCCTCCAGGCTGTCCCTTACTTTGTTCTGTGTGCACCCTCTATCTCCTCATGGTATTTCACTTCTGTCTTGTATGGCCTTCTCATTCCTTGTATCAAAACACCTTTTTTTCCGTTCCTCAAAGCCTTCTTTTTGATTTATATCTCATGTTTCCTTACAAAGGAAAGATTGTTCTTTCTTAAATCTTTGTGCACAGTCTATGCAGATATATCACATATTTGTGCATACATTCATGATTTTGAGATTTTTTTCTCCAGGGTTTTAAAGAAAGGAAATTTTTTTCTATCAAATTATTAATTTCTTTTGAGGAAATATCATGTATTATTTTTCCATTTGCAACTTCAAGTATTTTCAGCACAGACCCAAGGACACTTGTGATTATACAATAAGTGCCTTTTAAATTTAGATGAAGAATGCACACTTTTGGTTAGTCAGTAAGAGCCTTGTTGTGTGTTTATTTAGAGAAAGAGAGAACAAGATAATAAGTCTAGCTGGAGGATTTTTTCACCTTGAAGAGATTAAATAACGAATTCCACATTGTTGATTATCTTGATCAAAAATGTCATGATTCCCTTAATAGTTGAGTAAGCAATAATCATTCCAATTGCCACGAATCTAATTCAGAAATGCAGAAGAGAATTTCTAAGGAATTATTATGCCAAATCAAAAACAAACACCAGGAAGATAATATTAATAATAATTCCAATATTCTATTGAAATATTATTCACGGTTCTTACCAAATAACTCTATTTTCCAGTCAGTGCTATAGAGTAATAGCAAAGGAAGTCTCTCAAAAAATAATTTTCTTCCTTAATATAGTTTAAAGTTATTAACAGTTTAAGACTCACGCATATCTACAATAGAAGAGATTATAGATATAGATAGAATACAGGTAAAAATAGCAAAGCTTATTTTTTTTATTTGTTTGTTTTAGTCTAAAGTGGATCTACAGATCTGATATCCTCTTAGGGTCTGGATAGAATTTAATGAAAACCTGAAAAATGAAATGAATTCTTCCTTTGACTGTGTTGCTCAGAAATATGAATATAAAGCAATGAGACTTAATGCATAAAACTCACATTTAGGATATTGTGCATATACTTTATATATAGACATATTACAAACATGTACAATTTTAAAAATAAACTTTCATTTTGAAATATTTTTAGACTTAAAGAAAAATTGCAAAGACAGTACAGAATTTTTATATACCCCACTTTATTTCTCCTATTATTATCTTATATTAGTATGACATGTTTATCACAATTAATATCATATTGATGTATTATTATTAACAGAAGCCTATATACTTTATTTAGATTTCCTTAGATTTTTCATAACATCCTTTCTGCTCCAAGACCCCACCTGAGATGCCATATCACATTTAGTTGTTACGTCTCTTTAGGCTTTTTTGGCTATGACAGTATCTTAGACTTTCCTTGTTTTTGATGACCTTGAATGTTTTGAGGAATATTGATCAGATATTTTGTAGAATTTTCTCAAATGCGTTTTTCTGATGTTTTTCTCATGATTAGACCAGGGTTATATGCTTTTAGTTGGGTTGCACAAAGATAAATTGCCATTCTTATCACATCATATCAAGAGTATATACTATCAGCATGATTTATAACTGAATATATAACTGATTATTTTTTAGTTTGATGCTCATCAGTTGGTTTGTCAGGTCTCCCCACTATAAACTTACTCTCTTTTCCGTTTTTTTATATTGTACTCTTTAGAAGGAGGTTGTTATGTTCAGCCACACTTTGGGAATAAGGACTTTGCCTCCCTTTGAAGGCAGATATCTACACAAGTTATTTGGAATTCTTCCATATAGAACATTTATCTATTCTCCTCTACTTTTTTGTTATTCAATGTATGACAGCATGGATTCGCAGATTTATTTTATACTTAGGTTTATAATCCAACATTACCTTATTTTATTCCCCAAATTAATCCAGTTTTGGCCATTGTGAGCTCTTTCAGTTGGCTCCTGTATCCCCTTGACATAATCTCACCACTTTTTTTTTTTTTTTTTTTTTTAGCACTTTCTTACTTTCTGGCACTACAGGATAGAGTGTTAACTCATCTTGCATATTTACTGCCCCAGTCCTACAATCAGCCATTTCTCTAAGGAGTCCTAGCTCTTTTTATTGAAGAACAGTGAAGTATCAAAAACAGCTAGAAAATCTTCTTGATCCCTCTGCTAAGAAATAACAACACAGTCAGTAAGAGTAGGTAGTACTTACCCTGTGCAAAGCTATTTTGCTAAGAATTTTAATCCTCACTAGAAACCTTACAGGTAGATGTATTAATTACTCTCATTTTACACATGAGAAAATTAAAACAGAGAGTTAACCTATTTACCAGTGTTAATTAGTAGTAAAGCAGCAGAAAAGACACCTGAATCCAAGTCACTTTTATTTCAAATCTGCCCAAGTCAACTTTTACAAACTCAGCTTCATGCCCCAACACAGAGCAGCAAGCAGGATGCCTCACTCACTTTGTATTCCTGTTACCCCTCACAACTGCCCATCCCTGCTAGAGCTCTCTGCTAATTTTCTTTTATGTGGGTTAAGCATATTAACTCTACCAGAAATGCTTTTTTTTCCTATATCTACTTTTCTAAGTCCTTTTTTCTTTTGCATTTTAGTTCCTCTGTAAAGCCACCTCTGATCACATAACACCTCTTATGATATGTTGTAAATTTATGCTTTATTCTAATTATTTGATAGATGGCACATGCTCTTTCTCCAATAAAGACCTATGTTCCTGAGCAGAACTCTTAGTTATTAAACTTCTCTGTACTTTAAGCAAATAGAGCCATGTTTTGTAGTAGATATGTACAGTAAACACTTAATAAGTATTTGCAGACCATTATGGTAACAGTAATGATAGTGACTATAGTGACATATAAATATATCTGAAATGACCAGGGCCTACGTGGATGCCTTAAGTAGACTGAGAAGCAGGTAATAGATGAGGAAATATTCTGTCAGTTGGTTGTATTCTACAGGGATACAGAAAGTAGAAAAAGGAGACAATCTTTTCTTTATATTAGTCTTAATCAAAGCGTTCCTTGGGCACCACCCCTATCCAGGAGTTCTAGACTCCTGGATAAATG
>CAUYRT010021343.1:0-17992 GCA_963574885.1 Lepilemur ruficaudatus | reverse complement strand
GATGCCACAAATATCATCACAGTAGCAACCTGCAACCCTGCAGCTCTCTCCTCTAGCGATTCCTGTGTCATGTTGCTGCCACCTTTCTCTATGCTTTGTTTCACCTCCAGGTGCTCCTCCCTGCTACCTCTCAGGCAGTAGTGATTGGCTCCTGGCTCCCATGCCCTCAGGAGTCTGTGCTCACTGCCACCAAGGCTACCTGTGTTCCTTGCTATTTTCAGTTATCTATTGCTGTGTACAAACCACCCTCAAACTTAGTGGCTTAAAATAAACATTTTATTATATCTCCTAGTTCTGTTCTACATGAAAAAGGAAATTGGCTTTCTTTTATCTTTCCAATGTTATGATTACATGGCAAACTTGTATTGCTTGGAATTACTATTAATATTATTACTATTTTAGAGACAGGGTCTTACTGTGTTCGCCCAGGTGTGACAGCTCTCAGATAGCTAAGACTATGGGTGTGCCCCACTGCTCCAAACCCAGAATTATTTTTTTAAAGCCATTTCATGCATTAGAAGAATTCTGTTGCATTCAACTTTTTTCTAGTACTAGTAGATCTAAAGTATTAAATTTAGCAGAATAACAAAATTTGCAGGCGTCATCTTGAAGTATTTAACTGACAAGTTTTTTCCTCTTTGCAAATCATACTTTTTTCTATTTTTGCTCTCCTTCTCACAAACTGACTCAGGTTTTAAGAAGAATGATTTAAGTTGCCTCTATTTTGTTGATAGGAAAGTAAAACTGATTCTAAGAGGAAAATAGGTAATTTATCATTCCTTAGATGACCATGACTCATGCTACTGAAAATAGCTAACTTTTAGCTTATTAGAAACGTTGCTTCAATAGTTAAGGCATAAATCTCTTAGGAAAAAATCTTAATTAGTTTAAATATTTGGGTAGGGGAAAGAACATGTTTATAAGGAGTGAGTTTTTCTGAGTGACAAATAGGGGCACATGCAATTTATTACGATACTGTTCCTGACAGCACTCAGAAGGGCTGTTCATTTTGTGAATCTTGGTTTTTATATAGCTGATATATATGTGTGTGTTTAAAAAGAAATTGTTGGAATTTGTCCAACTCCTTTTATGTGACCTTTTCCTAAACCCTGAAAAATGCTATGTGATATTTAAAGCATAGTTCACTGTGTTGCTGTGGAAACTTAAAAAAAAAAAAAAGGAAAATAAAGAAAAGGTAAATCTTTGGCCATAAATTGAAAACCATTCTGTGAAAAGAACCTTTTTTTTAATGAAGCAAAGACATTTTAAATGAATTGAGAGTAGATGCTCTCCATAAAATAGGGATGAATCAGAGATGAGGAAAACAAGCATCAATCAATAAATATAACGGGAAAAATGACCATTTTTGTATGCATGTTGACATTGAGACTTCTGTTACTGAAGGAAATTATATTTTTGTTACTGCTTTTTTTGACTTTATGGTTTAATAAACTATGATAAAAAAAGATACCACTTTGTGTCAAATTGAAAATTAAAATTGCTGATACTTATATTTAACTAAGTGATGATTAATACTTGACCCACCAGAAAAATGCTACTGCTGTCATCATTTTCTACTCCTAAATGGCCATTGGTGTTTTGTTTTTTTTTTTTGAGACAGGGTCTCACTCTGTCTCCTGGGCTAGAGTGCAGTGGCACCATCATACTGCACTGCAACCTGAAGCGCCTGGGCTCAAGTGATCCTCCTGCCTCCCAAGTAGCTGGGACTATAGGCTTGCACCACCATGCCTGACTAATTTTTTTCTGTTTTTAGTAGAGACAGTCTTACTCTTGCTCAGGGTGGTCTCAAACTCGTGGTGTCTAGCGATCCTCCATCTCGGTCTCCCAAAGTGCTAAGATTACAGGCATGAGCCACCATGCCAGCCATCATTGCATGTTTTAAAGGCCATAAAAGAAAATAATAGAACCATCAGATTAAATAACAATTTTTTTGTCACTTTTTCATTTTCTGGCCTCAATGTAGGCTGGTTTTGTATATTAGATTATGTGTACAAAAGATTCATTCAGTTCTGCTTTTCTATCCACCATAGAGGAAAGGGTTTTTTCCCTTTTTATTCTTTCTCCAAATATTTATTAAACACTTAGTATATATCAAAAAGTGTCCTAAGTCCTGGGAGGCCAAGGCAGGTGGATTGCTCAAGGCCAGGAGTTCGAAACCAGCCTGAGCAAGAGCAAGACCCCCGTCTCTACTAAAAAAAATAGAAATTAATTGGCCAACAACACATATAGAAAAAATTAGCCAGGCATGGTGGCGAATGCCTGTAGTCCCAGCTACTCGGGAGGCTGAGGCAGAAGGATCGCTTGAACCCAGGAGTTTGAGGTTGCTGTGAACTAAGCTGATGCCATGGCACTCTAGCCCGGGACACAGAGTGAGACTCTGTCTCAAAAAAAAAAAAAGTGTCCTAGGTCTTGGGGATGCTGAGTTAAAACATGGCACAATTTCTGTCCTAAAGGAATATTCAACATACAGACCATAGATGGGAAAGTCAGTGAATGTAATGTTGTGTGACAATACTAGTAATACTTGTGGTATTACCATGTGTACCACGTGCCGGGCATTGTTACATGGTTTAAGTTATTTAATGCTCACAGCAGGGTAGTCACTATTATTATAGTTTACAGAAAAGCAAACAGACACAGGAAAGTTAATGACTTGCCCAAAGTCACACTGCTGGCTTCAAGCACGTACAATATGCTATGAAAATGGGAAGGAAGGGTCCTCACCTAAAGGAAGCAAGGAAATCTTGACAGGGAAAATGACTTCTCAACTTCATCTTTGAAGTTTGTCCTCCTTGAGAAGAAGTCCCAGTCAGAGGGAACAAAATATGCCAACACATAGGAAAATAATACAACTCTCTTGAGAAACATCAAGTCCTTCAATATCATTGGAGCACAGAGATGCAAAAGAGAAGATTGGAGAACTCAGAGGAGTTAGATCGATTAGGTAACCTTGCCTACCCTGATGAGGAGGTTTTTCTTTATTGAGAAAGCAAGGAAAAGCTGTTGAAAGATTTTAACAGGGGGTGTAGGGAAAGTGAATGAGGGCAAACAGTCCCCATGAAAAATAAGAAGGGTCAGAATTGAGGCTGAAGTAAGTGTTTAAGATATGGGGACAGATCTGAGAGAGATTCAGGGGAGGTGGGGGAATTTGACAAAACTTGGTGATTGGGTGTGAGGAGGAGGAAGGAATTTCAGATTTCTGGCTGGGATTACTTGATGAGGAAGTGTGAGATGGGAAACATGAGAGGAAGAACAGGTTCAGAGAGGGAATGATGAGCCTAACAATAGCAACTGCAAGGTGTTGAACTAAGGGAGAAGGGTGGCCAGGGCACTTTAGATAGGGAAAGAGTACAGAGGTAGATGGGATGTTGTGGACTTGTTCTCATTTTCATTTGAATATTGGGTTTGCATGTGATCATTTTGTTCTTAGACTTCATGACTTGCATATATATTACATATATTTTCTAGTATTGATCATATGTTACATATTAAATTTTTTAAGTAACATTTGGTAAAACTGCTATTGAAAAAATACTGTAATACCCTAAGATTTTGAGAAAATGACCAAATTTTCTCCATATATATATATATGCATTAGAGATTAGTTAAATGACACAAAACCAAAGGCTGTTTGATTTACATAGTTCTTATCCATGCATTAAAAATACAAAAAAAGAAAAAAAATAAGATCTGTGGCCCGCAGAAGAAGCTGTCATCTGCCACTCTATAGTATTTATCACGTGTTAGATTAATTTGTATGGCTGTCTTAGTTTTAACAAATCCAAGGAAGACAGTTGGCTGTTTGAATTAAATGAAACTTTGCTTTTTAAATTGCTTTCGGTATATCTTCATGATTATGGATACTTCTTTATGGTGTCATATTTCTGTTGAAAGATAAAATATTTTGTTTGGAATTGAGTTTCATTTTAGTCCCAGGGAGTGACTTGCAATTTCAAATAAGGTAGCTGGGGAATGCCTCTGAGAAGCTGACATTTGAGCAAGGACTTTAAGGAGATGAGGGCATTAGCCACACAGATACTGGGGAAGAGGAAGAGGGTCCCAGGAAGGAAGCCAACCAACCAGAGTACAAGCCGTCAGGCAGTCACTGTGGCTGGAGCATAGTAGTAGTGTGGCCAGAATTGTAGGCCACTGTTAAAGACATAAGAATGGATTCTGAATGTAGTGGGAAGCCATGGAGGATATTTTTATTTTTGTTTTGAGACAGAATCTCACTCTGCTGTCCTGGGTAGAATGCAGTGGCATCATGTAGCTCACTGCAACCTCTATCTCCTAGGCTTAAGCGATCCTCCTACCTCAGCCTCCGGAGTAGCTGGGACTACATGTGCCTGCCACCGTGCCCAGCTAATTTTTTCGAGTTTTAGTAGAGACAGGGTCTCACTCTTGCTCAGGCTAGTCCCCAACTCCTGAGCTCAAGCAGTCCTCTCACCTCAGCCTCCCAGAGTGCTAGGATACCGTGTCCAGCTCATTAGAAGGTTTTGAGCAGAAAAGTGACATTATCAGATTTTATGTTCTAAAATATATCTCTACTGTGGAGGACAGACTATATAGGGGCAAAGATGGAAGCTCTGAAACCAGTTAAGAGGCTATTTTAATAAACCAGTGAGAGATGGGTGGTAACTTGGATCAGGTTGGTAGCAGAGGTCAGATTCTAGATTTATTTTAAAGATAGAACCCATAGGATTGTTTGACAGATTGGCTCATGGGTATTCAAAGTAAAGAAACTTCATGAGTTCATGAAGTAGGGAGTGAGTATACCTAAAGAAGAGAAGAAAATTAACAAATTGTTTCTAAAATGTATATGGAAATGTAACGGGCCAAGACAGCCTTGAAGTTGAAGAGCAAAGAACAAAAACAGTGTTCGATCAGGTATCAGTAGTGGGATGAGTTACTCAATTATATATCAAGATTTATTATAAAGCTACAATAATTAAGACAGTGTGGTATTGAGGCAACAGTAGTGACATATCAATAAAAAGCATAGCGTCTAGAAAGAGACTCATACATACATGATCACTTATTTTATGACAAAGGTGGCACTACAGAGCAGTAGGGAAAGATTGTTATTCGCAACAATGGTTGTGTGTCAATTGGACGTCCATACTTTTGTATAATCATAGCCACCTACCTCAGACCATACACAAGAAATAAATTCCAATCTGATTGCATTTAAAAATCAAACAAAATTTCTTGATAATATAGAAAAATATCTTCATGATTTTAAGGAAAAACAACCTTAAACAGGACACAAAAAGCATTAATCATAAAGAAAAAGACTGATAATGATAAACTGGAATAGACTAAAATCAAGCACTTCCATTCATCATAAGACATCATAGAGTAAAAAAAGGAGCCAGAATAGGAGAAGATATTTGTAACATATGAAGGTGACAAATGGCGCATATTTAGAATCTATAAAGAAAAATGTACAAGGTATTTCACACCAAAAAAGGGGTGGCATTGCATGCAAATAGGCAAGAAACATTAGAAAAGTTACTCTCACTTCTTTTTCTGGAATGGTGGCAATATTGTGTAATGCTGAACTACATTTCTGTCTTCTTTTTATATCTTTGGGGGAAAAAAATGGGAGCTTCCTGGGTCTTTATTTGTACTACAACACCTTTAGGATTGAACAAGAATTGAGATGGTTCAAATTTAGCCTAAAATTTGAATGGCTGTACATTTAAAGGAAATAAAAATCCATTCTTGGATATGAGATTACTATTTTAAGAAAAGCTCTTCTACCATAAGCATCAAATAATATTAGGCACACTCATGCATACCTTCTTTAGAGTAAGAGTTGGATGCTTCAGCCTTGCTGCTAAAACCTGTGGAATGGAAGATGAGGTCAGAAAAATACCACCAAGAAAACTAACATTTCATATTTTAAAAGAAATATCACTGGGGAAGAAGAACACAGAATATTTTGTACAGAATGCCTATTTTCTTCTAATGTTTCAAAATTTATTTTGACTCCCCCTCCCCCCGCCACCAAGTATGTAACCAAAAGGTAGAGGGTGCCCTGAGTGTCAGTCACTGATTGTCATTAAGAGGAAGATTTTCATGAGGTGGCCCTGGGATCCAAGGTAACCAGCATGTGTTCAGCGGGAACTGGAAGTGATAAGGATAGAAAAGCATCTGTGTTTAGAATGCTCCAATGAGCAATCAGCACTCTCCTGAGATGACCCTTTACTGTTGCTAGGCATTCATGTCTGTTTCTGGAGTGGGTGGAACATTATGTAATGCTGAACCACATTTCCATTCTCTTTATATATCTTTGGGGAAAGAATTAGAGCTTCCTGGGTTTTTATTTTATACTATTAAATCTTTTAGGATTGAATAAAAATTGAGATCATTCAAATTTGGCCTAAAAATTGAATGGTGGTACATTTAAAGAAAAAAAAATCTATTCTTGAACATGAGATTACTGTTTTAAAGTTTTTTCACCATAAGCATCAAAAAACAGTAAGCACTCTCCTATATAAGCTGCAGCTGAGGTGACTGATTTACATCATCCACATCAGGTGTGGGGAACTCCCTCTCTCCACTTAATTTCCTTCAGTTCCGGAAGTGCCAAATGAGAGACTGATTTCCTTTCACCTTATGGATTTTTCTAATTGTCCTTTTTTTAGAATAAAGTCTCTGAAAATTGAAATATAAAGAGCAGTTTAGAGTTTCATTTTTAAAAAAATGGACAAAAAGGTAACTATGATGGACCCTCCCATTGAAAATATGCTAACTAAAGTATTTCTTTAATAACATTTTTAAAATTCACCAGTGATGGAAGCCATTCTTATTTATGAGAATACTCAGGCCATGAGTATTCTTATAAATAAAATGAAAATCAAATACTAGTTGGCAACATAGTCAACCAAAAACTTTAGAACCAATGAATATTATGTAAAGAATTTACTATTGCTACATGTAAGAGCTTCTCAGCCCTCAGAATTGGAAAAGTTTAATGATAATCTCCTCTAACAGTCAAAATAAAGGCATTTTGAGTTACTTTGAAAAACAAAAAAGTACCATTGAGCTGATTAGAAAGTACAGATTGCTCAAAGGCCAAAAGCCCAGCAAGGTAAAGAGACCACTAAAGCTAACTTCACCCCCAGAGGCATTTCCTGAAACTTAATGACCTTGACTTTTTGGTTTTCATGTTCTCCTGGGCAGGAAACACCCCCAAGAACTGACCCAGTGTAAGTAGTCTAATAGCATAAAGCTAGAAACCAAAGAACTGTGCCTTATTCATTACATAGAAGGCAGAAAAAGAGAGAGAGAGAAAGAGAGAGTGAGCGAGCCAAGATGGTGGACTAGAAACAGCCCACAAACACTGTTGTCTAAGAGACGATCAAAAACTGCAAGTAGATGCTCACGTACATACAGATGGACTCTCTTAAAGAGAACATTGTCAATCATCAGAGAACCGATAGGAGACATTCAGAATGAAGAAGACTGGGCTGGGAAATCCACTTGCCAAGATCAGAAGATGCCTGGGGGAGACCCCCTAAATGTATAGAAATGATAAAGGACAGAACCCCAGGGCCTCATGTTCCCAGAGCAGACACTGTGATTGGAGCTATGTGGGGGCCCCCCCTGCACCACAGTGGGGCTCTGTACTGACAAGGTAACTGCTTGTAGACAATATCATATAGTATAGTTGCATCAGAGAGCAGGCTTGTCAGGGATCCATGAGCTCTGTTCTGTGTTGCTATAGCTGGTGCCACTCTTTGAGCTCTCAGATCCAAAGCACCCAGTCCACACAGGGATCGGCTTTGCTGCAGCTGCCCCAACATCTGCCCACAGACATGCACGCCCTGCAGCAGGTTATGTGTTTGGTCACTGGCTGGCAGGCCATGCCCCCATGGCTCCCACCACCAAGTTCTTTATTTTGTGTGCCAGCCAGCAGGCTGTGACACTGCACAATGCCACACCTGTGGTCCAGCTTTCCACCATGCACCTGCTAGCCATGAGCCACCTGCTACTGCACACCGCCATCACACCTAGACCTGGATGAAGCAAACACCCACAGCCCTGACACCTGTGGCTGCTGCCTAGATAGCCTCACCCACTGCCAGCACAGCAGGGAGACCCCAGCAGAGCAATCTCCCACAACACTTGCCTCAGTGGAGAGAGACTCACCCCATCTGCTGCCCAAGCTTCCAACAACATCCTATGGACCAACTGACACTCCACATGAAGATCCTCCAGCATTGGCCCAGGACCTGCAACAGGTCCAGGCACTGGAAAGGGTCCAGTGATGCACGTAGGCACCCACCAATGTCCAGCAACCAACCCCACCGTGGGATACAGTCCTGTGACATGTCCAGATGCCCAGCAAAGTCGTGCAACCCTCCCGGCATTGGCCAAGGTAATGCCACCTGCATCTGTGGGGAGAGATTTGTGCAGCCCAGTGCCTGAGTTTCCAGTAGCACCGTACCGGCTTAGACTGTCACAGTCAAAGAGGATGGAAACAATACAGGAGAACAGCTGTGTCACAGGCTTTCAGTACCTCCACCCCTCTCCCACCAGGTCAGTCCTCCAGAGTAGGACACAAAAGTATTATCTAGGGGCCTCTCTCCTCCTTCTCACTAAGTAGGAGAGTTCCCAGCAAAGAAGAACAGGTGTGCTGCAAACCTATCAGCCCTAAGGTGAGAGAAGCGGTTTCAGATAAGAAGAAACCAGCACAAAAAAAAAAAAAATTCCGGCAACATGTGAAAACAAGGTAGTTTGACACCCCAAAGGATCACAATATAGCCACAGCAGGGGACCCCAACCAAAAGGAAATTGTCAAAGTGTCAGAAATGGAATTCAAAATATGAATGGCAAACAAGATGAATGCAATTGAAGAGAAAGTTGAAAACCAACACAAAGAAACCAGAAAAATATTTCAAGACATGAATGAAAAATAGGAAAAACTTGCTAAATATATAGACAACATAAGAAAAGCTATAATAGAACTTAAATAAATGAAAGAGACATTTAGGGAACTACAAAATACAGTAGAAAGCTTCAACAACAGGCTAGATCTAGCAGAAAAAATAATTTGAGAGCTTGAAGACAATGCTTTCAAACTAACCCAGTCAGTCAAAAATCCATAAAAAAAGAATAAAGAAGACTGACGAATCACTCAGAGAAATATGGGACTATGTGACACGAGCCAGTATACAAATTACAGGTATCCCAGAGGGGGAAAAAGAAAAAGCAAAAAGCATGGCAAACCTGTTCAAGGGAATTATTGAGAACTTCCCTGGTATCACCACAGATTCACATATCCAGATACAATATGGTCATTAAACACTGGAAACATACATAGCAAATAGGACATCTTCAAGACACACAGCATTAGCCAGGCCAAAGTCAAAATGAAACAGAAAATTCTACAAGCTGCAAGATTAAAGCAACAACTAGCCTACAACGTAAAACCCATGAGGCTAACAGCAGACTTCTCAGTAGAGACCTTACAAACCAGAAGGGATTGGGGCCCAAGTTTTAATCTTAAACAAAACAACTGTCAGCCAAGAATTTTGTATCCTGCCTAACTAACTTTCATAAATGACGGAGAAATAAAGACTTTTCTCAGACAAGCAAACAATAAAAGAAGTTGTCACTACTAACCTGCCCTACAGGAAATGCTCTAAAGTTCCTTGTACGTACAGCAACACAATAGATACCCACCAGTGTAAAAACACCCAAAAGTTATAGCTCACAACTTTTAGAAAACAGTAGCACAAGAGGAAAAACAAAACTATAAGATATCCAGCATGGTGAACAGAACAGCATCCTACATGTCAGTACTAATACTCAACATGAATGGTCTGAATGACCCACTTAAAAGACACAGATTGGCTGAGTGGATGAAAAAACACCCCCTAAATATTTGCTGTCTCCAAGAAACACTTCAAAACTACAAGGACTCACACAGACTTGAGGTACAGGGATGAAAAAAAATATCCACATAAATGGAAACCAAAAGCAAGCAAGTGTAGCCATTCTCATATCAGATAAAATATATTAATACATTAAGGCTGGATGCAGTAGCTCACAGCTGTAATCCTAGCACTCTGGGAAGCCAAGGTGGGAGGACTGCTTGAGGTCAGGAGTTCAAGACCACCCTGAGCAAAAGCAAGACCCCCATCTCCACCAAAAATAGAAAAATTAGCTGGGTGTGGTGGCATGTGCCTGTAGTCTCAGCTACTTGGGAGGCTGAGGCAAAGGGTCACTTTAGCCCAGGAGTTTGAGGTTGTAGTGAGCTATGACGGTGCCACTGCACTCTAGCCCAGGCCAGAGAGTGAGGCCTTATCTCAAAAAAAAAAAAAAAAAAAAAAAAGACTTTAAATCAAAGATTGTAAAAAAAGACAAAGATGGTCATTATTATAATGGTAAAGGGTGCAATTCAACAAGAAGACATAACAATCCTAAATATATATGTATATGTGCACCTAACACAGAAGCTCCCAGTTTCATAAAGCAAATTCTTCTAGATTTAAACAAAGAAATAAACAGAAGCACCTAATTGCTGAGGACTTCAACACTCTACTGACAGAACTGGACAAATCATTGAAACAGAAAATGAATAAAGAACTACTGGACTTAAACAGGACTCTAGAACAAATGTATCTAACAGACATTTGCAGAACATACTATCAGAAACTGCAGAATATACATTCTTCAAATCAGCACATGAGACATTTTCCAAGATTGATCATATCTTAGGCCACAAAACAAGTCTCAGCAAGTTCAAAAAAATCAAAATCACACCATATATCTTCTGAAACCACAGTGGAGCAAAACTAGAAACCAATTCCAAGAAAAACACTCAAATCTATGCCAAGTCATGGAAATAAAACAACCTGCTGCTGAATGATCCTTGCATCAATAATTAAATTAAGATGGAAATCAAAAGATTCCTGAACTAAATGACAAAGGGACACAAGCTTTCAAAATCTATAGGATACAGTCTAAGCATTCCTAAGGGGAAAGTTCCTAACCTTCAATGCCTACATCAAAAAGACAGAAAGATCATAAATTAACAACCTAATTTCATATCTTAAGGAACTAGAAAAAGAACAAACCAAACCAAACCCAAAGCCAGCAGAAGAAAAGAAATAACAAAGCTCAGAGCAGAAATAAATGAAATGGAAACCCAAGAAACACCACAAATGTTCAATGAAAAAAAAAGATTGTTCTTTGAAAAGATAAACAAAATTCATAGACCATTAACTGGATTAACCAGAAATAGATTGAATCACATAACCTCAATCAGAAATGAGAAAGGAGACATTACAACTGATACCGCAGATATACAAAATATCATCTGTGAATACTATGAAAACCTCCTTGCAAACAAACTAGAAGATCTGAAGAAAATGGATAAATTCTTGGAAACACACAACTTTCCAAGCCTGAATCAGGAAGAATTACAAATCCTGAACAGACCAGTAATGAGCAATGAGATTGAAACAGTAATTTAAAAATTTTAAAATTTTTTTAAAAAAAGCCCTAGACCAGACAGATTCACAGCTGAATTCTACCAGACCTACAAGAAGAACTGGTACCAATCCTATAAAAACTATTTCATAACATTGAGAAGGAGGAAATCCTCCCTAATACATACATTCTATGAAGTATCACCCAGTACCAAAGCCAGGAAGGACAGGACAAAAAAAGAAAACTACAGACCAATATCTCTTATGAATATAGATATAAAAATCCTCAAAAAAAATACTACCAAATGGATTTCAACAGCACCTCAAAAAGATAATCCACCATAATCAAGTGGGTTTCATCCCAGGGATATAAGGATGGTTTAACACATGCAAATCAATGAACACTCACCACAGAAGCAGAAACAAAAGGCCATGTGATCATCTCAATGCATGCAGAAAAAGCATTCAGTTAAATCTAGCACCCTTTCATGATAAAAATCCTCAACAAACTAGGCATAGAAGGAACATACCTCAACATTATAAAAGTCATATATGATAAACCCACAGCCAACATCATAGTGAATGGGGAAGAGTTGAAAGCATTCCCCCAGAGAACTAGAATAAGGATCACCACTTCTATTCAACACAGTTTAGAAGTCCTAGCCAGAGCAATTAGGCAAGAGAAGAAAATAAAGGGCATCCAAATGAGGACAGAGGAAGTCAAACTATTTTGCTGATGATAAGAGCCTGTATCTAGAAAACCCTAAAGACTCCACCAAAAGACTCCTGGTATTCATAAATAAATTCAGCAAAGTCTCAGGTTATAGACATGTACACAAACCAGTAGCATTTATATATACAAATAACAGTCAAGTAAAGAGTCAAATGAAGGACTCAGTACCATTCACAATAGTTACAAAGAAAATAAAATACCTAGGAATATACTTAACCAA
Source organism: Lepilemur ruficaudatus (assembly GCA_963574885.1). Lineage (NCBI taxonomy): Eukaryota > Metazoa > Chordata > Mammalia > Primates > Lepilemuridae > Lepilemur > Lepilemur ruficaudatus. The sequence goes on along the minus strand of CAUYRT010021343.1, from coordinate 5,574 downwards.
GGAGGTGAGAGATCTCTACAAGACAAAATATAAAACACTGGTGAAAGAAGTCACAGATAACACAAATGGAAAAATATCCCCTGCTCATGGATTGGTAGAATCAATATTGTTAAAATGTCCATACTGCCCAAAGTGATATACAGATTCAACACAATCCCCATCACAATAGTAGCAACATATTTCACAGATCTAGAAGAAATAATCCCAACTTTCATTTGGAACCAAAAAAGAACTGGAATAGCCAAAACATCTTAAGCAAAAAGAACAAATCTGGAGGTACCACATTACGTGACTTCAAATTATACTACAAGGCTATAGTAACCAAAATAGCATTGTACTGCTATAAAAGTAAAGACATAGACCAACAGAACAGAATAGAGAACCCAGAAGTAAAACTATCTACAACCAACTGATCTTTGACAAAGCAGACAACATAACCTGGGGAAAGTAAGCCCTACTCAATAAATGATGCTAGGAAAATTTGATAGACACATGAAGAAGAATGAAACAGGTCCCCTAACTCTCACCATATACAAAAATTAATTCAAGACGGATTAAAGACTTAAATGTAAGGCTTGAAACCGTAAAATTTTAGAAGAAAACATAGGAAAAACTCTTCTAGACATCTACCTACTCATAGAATTTATAGCTAAGACCCCAAAGGCAAATACAGCAACAACAAAAATAAGCAAATGGGACTTAATTAAAAACCTTTACAGCAAAGGAAATCATCAACAGAGTGAATAGACAACCTACAGAATTGGAGAAAATATTTGCAAACTATACATATGCAACAAAGGACTTAGATATCCAGAATCTACAAAGAACTTAAACAAATCAGCCAGAAAAAAAAAAAAAAACTTCATCAAGAAGTGGGAAAGACACAGAAACAGAGGGTTTTTCAAAAGAAGATAGACAAACGGCCAAAAAAAATATGAAAAAATGTTCAACATCACAAATCATCAGGAAAATGCAAATTAAAAATAGAGTGAGATACCACCTCACCCCTGTCAGAACGGCTATTATTAAAATGTCAAAATAAACAATAGATGCCAGGGTAGACATAGAAAGAAATGCTTATACACTATTAGTGGGACTGCAAATTAATTGAACTTCTATGGAAAACAGTATGGAAATTCCTCAAAGAAATAAATGTAGACCTACCATTTCATTCCAGTAATCCCACTGCTGGGTATCTACCCAAAGGAAAAGAAGTCATTTTATCAAAACTACACCTGCATTGCTGGGTGTGGTGGCTCATGCCTGTAATCCTAGCACTCTGGGAGGCCGAGGGGGGAGGATCACTCAAGGTCAGGAGTTCGAAACCAGCCTGGGCAAGAGCGAGACCCCATCTCTACTAAAAATACAAAGAAATTAATTGCCCAACTAAAAACATATAGAAAAAATTAGCCGGGCATGGTGGCACATGCCTGTAGTCCCAGCTACTCGGGAAGCTGAGGCAGGGGGATTGCTTGAGCCCAGGAGTTTGAGGTTGCCATGAGCTAGGCTGATGCCACGGCACTCTAGCCCGGGCAACAGAGTGAGACTCTGTCTCAAAAAAAAAAAAAAAAAAGCTTAGTCATGAAGGCAGCTACCTGCTGCAGCCCTGAAGGCCCCTGGCCTACCCTGGAGCCTGAGACCTAAGTCCACCATAACCAGAGCCTAGAATCAGGATTCCAGAGTTCAGTCAGCCTGAGATCCAGAACTTGGAGTCCAGCTTGCTTGGAGCTGAACCCAGCAGCCCAGAGTCTAGCCAGCCTGGCTCCAAGAGGGGCTCAGCAGCCCTAGGGAGATGGACCTGAGGTTGGGGTTCATGAGCTAATGCTAGGGCCAGGGCCATCTGGACTCTGCTCCATCCCAAGGGCCAGGGGCTAGGTCCATCCTTTTCCTGGGCTGAGCACCTCTAGGCCCTCTAGGTTGGGAAAGCAAACTGGAACCCATGGCAATAATGGGAGAGTGTCTAGGGTGGGCCCCTCCTCTGGTCCTCCTACTATTTGCTGGATAATAAATGGAACTATGGTTCTTAAAAAAAAATGGGGTGGGAGCCAGGTATGGTGGTCCATGCTTCTAATCCCAGCCACTAGGGAGGCTAAGGTGGGAGAATGGCTTGAGCCCAGGAGTTTGAGACCAGCCTGGGCAACGTAGCAAGACCCTATCTCTAAAAAAAAAAAAGTTTAAGGGGGAGGGTAATGGTGGCAAAAGAATTTTATTGTGATGCTTCTGAGAAATTACTTCCTGAGAATTGAGGGAGGTATGGGTCATAAAGGACTACTGGCTTCATTATGTCTTATTGTCTTTTTTTTTTTTTTTTTTGAGAAAGGGTCTCACTCTGTTGCCCTGCCCAGGCTAGAGTGCAGTGGTGTCATCATAGTTCACTGCAAGCTCAAATTGCTGGGCTCAAGCAATCCTCCTGCCTCAGCCTCCCGAGTACCTGGGACTACAGGTGTGTGCCACCACACCTGGCTAATTTTTCTATTTTTTGTAGAGATGGGGTCTTGCTTTGTTGCCCAGGCTGGTGTCAAACTCCTGGCCTCAAGCAATCATCCTGCCTCAGCCTCCCAAAGTGCTAGGACTGTAGGTGTGAGCCACCACTCCTGACCTAGTCTATTATTAATGATCTCTAACTATGTGTATGCATTGCTTATTTAAAAAAACAACTGAACTTAATTTTTAAAAAGTAAATACATTATTCTTCCAATAAAATGGGTGTGCGGAAAAGGGGGCTATTCTAGATTAGAAGTGGGCAAAGTACTGCCTGAGGTCCAAATCCAACTCACAGCCTGTTTTTGTAAATAAAGTTTTATTGGAACGCAGCCATGCCCATTCATTACATACTGTCTGTGGCTGTACTGTCTGGCTAAGTGCTCCAACAGCACAATTAAGTATTTACAAAAACCATATGGCCCGCAAAGCCTAAAATATTTACTTTCTGGCCCTTTACTGGAAAAGTTTTCCAACCCCCGTTTGGATTAAAAGGAATTTAGAGAGTCAAATGCAATGTGTGAAACTTGATTTATCCTGATTTCAAAACACAAAAGATATAAAAGATATTTTGGGAATAGTTAGGGAAGTTCCAATATGAACTGGGTATTAAATGATTTCAGGGAATGATAGTTAATTTTTTTCAGATGTGATAATGATACTGTGGTTATGTAGAAGAATGTCCTTAGTTTTTCAGGATGCATACTGTTGGGAAGAAGTATCCTGAGGTCTATATTTCGCAGTGGTTCAGCAAAAATTATGAATATAACTAGATACAGCAAATATGGCAAAATGTTAACAGTTGTTCAAATATAATGGGTACGTGGATGTTCATCGTACTATTTTCTCCGTTTTTTTCTGTATGTTTGAAATGATCTTAATAAAAAGTTTTATTTTTTATAGTAAGAACATGCTATTTATTTTGCTTTAATTCTGAGTTCATCTCTGAAAACTTCTAAGATCTTTTTTTTTTTTTTTTTTTTTGAGACAGAGTCTCACTCTGTTGCCCAGGCTAGAGTGAGTGCCGTGGCGACAGCCTAGCTCACAGCAACCTCAAACTCCTGGGCTTAAGCAGTCCTTCTGCCTCAGCCTCCCGGGTAGCTGGGACTACAGGCATGTTCCACCATGCCCGGCTAATTTTTTCTATATATTTTTAGTTGGCCAATTAATTTGTTTCTATTTTTAGTAGAGACGGGGTCTGGCTCTTGCTCAGGCTGGGTTCGAACTCCTGACCTTGAGCGATCCTCCCGCCTCGGCCTCCCAGAGTGCTAGGATTACAGGCGTGAGCCACCGCGCCCGGCCTAACTTCTAAGATCTTTACATTATTCATGGCCAACAAGTATTTGGAAAACCCACTGTGGTCCAGGCACTTGATAGCTGTGAGAACTCAAGCGAGCAGAAGATGCAGCAGCGGCTGCCTTCACAGAGTTCACAAAATAACCTCAGATCTCAAATCCTGATAAAGAAGGCATGTTCTCATTTGAGTCAGTTCTTGAGGAAGGGGGAATGCAGAGAAGCAGCAGATAGAGATCTCAACAGATGACGAGAATTATGAAAATTATGACGATAAAAGCTGTGAAGTGGAATTTGAGTTTATGGAAAAGAAATCATCCCTTTCCCTTCCTCTGCTAGCCAAGAGATAACACACATTTGAAGAAAGTAGAAAACAGCACAAACAGAGCTGGGTACAGTGGGCACACCTGTAGCCTCAGCTACTTGGGAGGCTGAGGCAGAATGCTTGAGTCCAGGAGTTCAAGTTCAGCCTGGGCAAAATGGCAAGACTTTATCCCTAAATAAATTAATGCATGAATAGCCGGGCGCGGTGGCTCACGCCTGTAATCCTAGCATTCTGGGAGGCCGAGGCGGGTGGATTGCTCAAGGTCAGGAGTTCGAAACCAGCCTGAGCAAGAGCGAGACCCCGTCTCTACTAATAATAGAAAGAAATTAATTGGCCAACCAAATATATATAGAAAAAATGAGCCGGGCATGGTGGCGCATGCCTGTAGTCCCAGCTACTTGGGAGGCTGAGGCAGCAGGATCACTTGAGCCCAGGAGTTTGAGGTTGCTGTGAGCTAGGCTAACGCCACGGCACTCTAGCCCGGGCAACAAAGTGAGACTCTGTCTCAAAAATAAATAAATTAATTAATTAATTAATGCATGAATAAATAAAATAAATTTTAAAACCCAGCAGAAATAGCAGCAGCAGAGACTCATCCCTTGACAGGTAATATAGTTGGAAGTACAGCTATGTCCCATTATACCCTATCTCCTCACTTCAAAACTGCCCCCTCCAGCACCCTTTGAGCTTTGGCAATTTGGTACTCACCTGAAGAGCCCTTCTGTACCATAGAAGTGTGTGTAGACCGTCATGTGTGTTCTCGGGGCCTCAAAATTGCCTCTTAACCTGAGCCAAGAAGCAGGGAGGGCTTGGTTCCTAGCAAGAGTAAATGTGCCTGACTCCAAGAAAAGAACCAGTCAGACAACAAATGCATCTATTTATATCCTGAAACCTGCTGGGCCAGCAACATGCTAATAACCAGCTGGGCATGATGGAGAGGCCACAAGCTGACTGGCAGGAGGGGAAGGGCCCTGCACTACTGGTCAGAGAAAATAATGGACATGAAAGTGCTGCATAAGCCAAAGGCCACTGTGTAAAGTATCCTGCTGTCACTATGAGCTGCTTTGACACCTAGTCCTGAAACAAGTCAACCTGTGCCCTCTCAGCCTTAGCTTCTTCATCTATCAAATGGGAATAATAACTTTTTGGGGTTTTTCTGTTTTTTGTTTTTTTTTTTGAGACAGAGTCTCACTCTGCTGCCCGGGATAGAGTGAGTGCCGTGGCGTCAGCTTAGCTCACAGCAACCTCAAACTCCTGGGCTCAAGCAATCCTTCTGCCTCAGCCTCCCAAGTAGCTGGGACTACAGGCATGCACCACCATGCCCGGCTCATTTCTTCTATATATATCTTTAGTTGGCCAATTAATTTCTTTCTTTCTATTTATAGTAGAGACGGGGTCTCACTCTTGCTCAGGCTGGTTTTGAACTCCTGACCGAACTCCCGCCCACCTCAGCCTCCCAGAGTGCTAGGATTACA
>CAUYRT010021342.1:0-18912 GCA_963574885.1 Lepilemur ruficaudatus | reverse complement strand
TCTGGGAGGCCGAGGCGGGAGGATCGCTCAAGGTCAGGAGTTCGAAACCAGCCTGAGCAAGAGCAAGACCCCGTCTCTACCAAAAAAAAATAGAAAGAAATTAATTGGCCAACTAAAAATATATAGAAAAAATTAGCTGGGCGTGGTGGCACATGCCTGTAGTCCCAGCTACTTGGGAGGCTGAGGCAGAAGGATTGCTTTAGCCCAGGAGTTTGAGGTTGCTGTGAGCTAGGCTGACGCCACGGCACTCTAGCCCGGGCAACAGAGTGAGACTCTGTCTCAAAAAAAAAAAAAAAAAAAACTAATTCTTCCAACATCAGTGCAGAAGGGGACAAAGTGTACTTAAACAAAAAGGAGGAACTAGTGAGCGATGGCCTTAAACAAACAGCCCACTTCTCATTCCTCCGTGACACTACTTTCTACTCAAGCCAGCAAACCTTTTCTGACTTTCACAAATACTTCAGGTTTCTCACCATGGCGAGGATGCCCAGAGAAACAATTACGATAACAGGTTGATTTAAGATGCAACAGATGGGCAAGCCACGGATGGGCAAGAAGGCGTTTTTACCAGAGGAGAGTATGGCCAATGTTCACAGCTGTGGCAGCTTGCTTTCCTGAAAGATCTTTAATTGATAAAGAAGTAGCTATGGCCAGCTTCAATTCGTCCCTGTTAGAAAATGTCCAGACTTAAGTCACACCCAAATTCAACACACAGACTCAAAGATAGGCATAAACACCCACTACTCTCCACCTCCATCCTCATAAAAATGTTCAGCCTGTGGCTTAGGCAGGTCAAGAGTAGTTCCTGGCCGGGCGCGGTGGCTCATACCTGTAATCCTAGCACTCTGGGAGGCCGAGGCCAGCGGATCATTTGAGCTCAGGAGTTCAAGACCAGCCTGAGCAAGAGCAAGACCCTGTCTCTACTAAAAAAAATAGAAAGAAATTAGCTGGACAACTAAAAATATATAGAAAAAATTAGCTGGGCATGGTGGCACATGCCTGTAGGCCCAGCTACTCGGGGGGCTGAGGCAGGAGGATCACGTGAGCCCAGGAGTTTGAGGTTGCTGTCAGCTAGGCTGGCGCCATGGCACTCTAGCCCGGGCAACAGAGTGAGACTCTGTCTCAAAAAAAAAAAAAAAAAAAAACCAGAATAGTTCCTCAGACACAAAAATTCTAGTGGTCCCTGTTTATGTGTAAATCTTTTTTCACAACCTAGAATTCTTTCTTAATTTGTCTCTTCCTTTATTTAAAATCTAATTTTTTAAAATCTAATTCAAATATCAAAAATTAGAAATAGCCTCAATGTTCATCAGTTTGGAGACCAATTTAAATAACATGATAACATATTCATGCAATGGCCTATTAAGCTGTCACTAAAAAGAACAAAGTAGATGTAGCAAAACCACCAAATACAGTGTTAAGTAAATTAATTAGTAAAGGGAAGAACAGGGCTATAGTATGTTTCAATTTTTATGAAAGAGAAATATTAAATATAAGCTTACAATGGCACAAAAAGTCTAGAACACACAAGAACTATTAACAGTGGCTGACTCTGGTTAAGGAGACATACTTTTCGTTGTATACTTTTAGTACTGTTCAGATTTTACAATGACATTTACTATTTCAATTTTAAAAAAAACCCTTAAAACTAACAAAAGATCTTTTTCCCTCAAAAGCTTTATTTGTCCATTCTACTTCCTAAATAGCTCCCAAATGTAATTACCTCACACCCTGCCGCGGCCTCTGCCCCAGCCTAACTACAGGATTTGACTATGCTTGGTCCCTGAATACCAAAACCTATGAGGGACAGATTTTCATTTTTTACATAATTATTTGAAAGGAATAGCATCTGGTTATCCAGAATATTTATTTAAATTGAAAACTATCAAAAGGCACATTACCAGTCACACCCATTTGCAAGCTATGTCTTGAATTACAGTTGTTTGAAGGTCAGTTTCGAGTTGTTTGCCCTTAGTGCCAAAATTGCTATTCATGGTTTGGCCTCTGCAGGTTCAAACCATCAACCCCTCTCTCATCAACTACTACAACAGTCCGCTAATGAGTCTCACTGATTCCACTGTTCTTTCCCTCCCTCTCTCCCATTGCAATCAGAGTGATCAAAAATTTTAAATTTTTTGTTTGTTTGTTTTTAATTTAGAGACAGAGCTTTGCTCTGTCACTTGGGCTGGAGTGCAGTGGTGGGATCATAGCTCACCGCACCTCGAACTCCTGGGCTCAAGTGATCCTCCTGCCTCAGCCTCCCGAGTAGCAGAGACCTTAGGCACACACCACCACATCTGGCTAATAAGATGTTAAATCTGATACTCATATTCCCTGTTGTCCTTAAAGTCCACCTTCTTTGACATGGTTTACAGGGCCCTCTGGGATCTGGAGCCGTATCTTTCTTTAGCATCATCCTCCCTCTCTGCTCCCCCAGGCCACGCTGCATATTACTTAACTTTCCATTCCAGGAACTAGCATCGCTGTCTCTGGCCTCTAATGCTCATACTTGCTGTTTGCTCTTTGGGAACCCCCCTCCCCCCCAAGCTCGACTGCAGAGCAGTGACCAAAATATATGCCCGGGGAGGCCAAAGAGACTAAGAAGTAGCTGCCACAGACTTGCCTCTCTGATGCATAACCTCCTCCTGTTGGAACAAGTGTCCTCTCCATTAACAGTAATACACCTCCTCTTATTTAAGTGGCAGATGGTTAAGACTGTTACAGCAATTCTCTAAAAAAGAAAAGGAAACTACACGACATAGAGATGAGAGGAGATCAAACATTAAGGCCAAGAACTGACTCTTCTAGCAGCCACACAGACGTTACGAGAGGTGACTTGTGTTCTTCACATCGAGGCCTCCATAAAGGCCCCTCCTGTCACAGAGTCAAAGTTCCAGCAATCTAGGTTCATCCTCAAATATGTAACGGCCTTTCCAAGCCTATGCAGAAATCTGTGACTGTCTGGGACTCCACTGCCCACCTAGCTTTGGTTTCGATCGGGAAGAGGCTGGTTTTCGGCATAATGCGTCCCTCTCCCTATCAATCGGCAGGAAGCTCAGCAGTGGCGCTTCCTGGGCTGCTCCAACAGAAGGGCTTCACACTGGGATTGAAGGATACAAATTTTGTCATGTATGTCCTCAGGCAACGCGGAACAGAGACCAGATTTTCTGGTTCTTTTGTGATGTCCACACCATTCCCATTCTTCAAAATCTGTCACACCCCCAGATAACACCAGTTAACAAGGAACTTTCCCCATATGCAATGGCAATTGATTATTTAACAGTGAATTGAATATTGTCTTTAATTGTTCTCTGATAACTACAAGGCACTTTCAACAATGGTTGAATGGAAAAATACCCAACTGGGAGTAAAAAGATCCTGCATCTCATGAAGAGTCTGTAATTAACTCTCTGCTAACCTTGAGCAAGTCACCTTGCTGGGCCTTAGTGCTCCCTGCAGAATAAAGAGAGAATTGATGACCTCTAAGGATCTTCCACAGTCTATGGTTCTATGACTCTGAACTCCTCCAAGTGCAGGAACAGAGGCCACACATCCTTTCTCAAGGATAGACACATAATAGGAGCTCTATTAATACTTGAAAGAAAACCCTAGATGAAGGGGTTGCCTGGCCCTGGCCTTTCCATACCAAACCAACATGCCACAGATGATTGTGTCTTCCCTGCAAAAGACTCTACCTGCAAAAAAGTGAGTCTACAACTTCACTGATACACATCTAATAACATTTAATATTTTGGTCCACTAGAAAGTTATTCCTTAGCTTAGACTTAAATCTGTCGAGATCAACCTTCAGGAAAACCATGAGACTATCAACAATTTAAATTGTCAGCTTCAAATTTGTCTCATTTACCCTACCCAAATACTCCTTTCTTGCAGCAGCACTGAGATTTTAGTTCGGAAAACAAACACGCTCATGCTGTACGACTGATTTGTCAGGGAAACTGCCTCAGCCCTACCACCTAGGTCCCCAGTGTTGCTACTAAGTGAGCCAAGTGACCATGCAAATCATTGACACCCAAAGGCAAACAATAAAATAAAATAAACAAAAGCAAATACCTTTCCAGGAATTTAACTTGGAAAACCAAGTATAATGGCCAAAAAAACCCAAAACAAAACTCTAATTTTTGAAGCTTTCGGGGATGTTGGGGGTGTAGAAATCTCAAGAGCTGGTTTCCGAAGGGCACTGCATACCAGGCAATGCGGTGCAAGAGCCTCCCGGCTGTTGTGTCAATGAAGCCTTTCAGGCTCTCCACACTACCTCACTTGTTCCCCTAAAGTAGTGCTTTCTGGAAGCTAAACTCTCAGCTGGCGAGAACAGTGAACCCTGTGCCATTTGTCTATCAACTTCTTTGAAAAGAAAAACCTCCTGCACAGCTGTCTTGTTTTGCATTTTCTATTCTATACTCCAATACTGGTAATGACAGACAGGGCAGGCAAGGGGCGCCTCTTTTAAAACTCTGAAGAAAGAAGAAATTTAAAAGTGCCCAGGAGCCTCTGCTTTCGGCTCTTAAAGTTTACATCCCATAGAAACAAGCACTAATGTTTTAAAAAATCAGTCCTGAGCTCTGGGAATCAGCAGTAATTTAAACATAAAAATCTTCCCAAAACTTAAAAATCTTTTCACATGTGAATTTCAACTCAATAAAGTAATTTTTTTAAAAATCTTCTCACATTCAATTAACTCTATTGGCACTACTGTAGGAAAATACTAATAGTTGGTGCAGATAATCCAAAGTAGTAAATATTTCCAAAAGCATTTTTTTCAAAAGTATTTTTACTACATTTTGGTATACTCTATGTCAATTTTACAGAAAATTTATGTTCATAATTTTATTTTTTGTAAACAGTTGCTTAATATAAGTAGTGTATACCACTTGAGCACATACCCATTGACGGCACAGGGGAAAGCAATCAAAAACAGTGCCTAGGCCAGGCGAGGTGGCTCACGCCTGTAATCCTAGCACTCTGGGAGGCCGAGGCGGGTGGATCGCTCAAGGTCAGGAGTTCAAAACCAACCTGAGCAAGAGCGAGACCCTGTCTCTACTATAAATAGAAAGAAATTAATTGGACAACTAAAAATATATAGAAAAAATTAGCCGGGCATGGTGGCGCATGCCTGTAGTCCCAGCCACTTGGGAGGCTGAAGCAGAAGGATTACTTGAGCCCACGAGTCTGAGGTTGCTGTGAGCTAGGCTGACGCCATGGCACTCACTCTAGCCCGGGCAACAGAGTGAGACTCTGTATAAAAAAAAAAAAAAAAAACAGTGCCTAAAAAGAATGGAAATTAAATGTTTTCCACAAACAGTATACCAAAAAAAAAAAAAAAAAAATACCTTTACATGTTGAAAATTGGCGTTTACATCACTTAATACTAAGCAACACTACATTTGGTAATATTATAATTTAATATTATTTTAACAGAACTATCAATGCTGCTTATTTAAAAAAACTATCAGTTAATTTCTTGACTCATCAAGAACTCAAATGAACTAATTAGAAAAACTGAGAAAATGACCAAGTAAATAATAATAATACAAATAAATAGGAAATGACCATAAATATGGGAAAATGTTCACACTTAATGTGAATTGGTATTAAAACAAAAGAATTGATATTAAAACCAAAATAACATTTTTTTGTCTCCCAATTTCACAAATGACTACTTCAGTGCTGGTGACATCATGAAATGGGTCTGTCACACCGTGTGGTATGAATGCAAATGGGGACAACCCTTCCAGTAAGCAATTTGTCAAAACATATCAAGAATCTTAAAAATGGTTATAGTCTTCAGCCTGACAGCTCCACAACCAGGAATCAGACATAAAAGAAAAAAAAATTCTGAATATGAAAAAGAGTTTGTGCAAAAAAGATGATCATTAATTCATCAGTTATGGGAAAATGGAATAAAATGCCTACACATGGGGGAGAGTTATGAACAAATTATAACACATCACACTACTGTCACATGTAGGCATTTTAAATGGTTCAAAGGCATTTATGAACACTTTAAAACAAATGCTTATGATATAATTTTAAGAGAAAAAAGCAAAATAAGCAACTATATTCCATGATCACAATTTTTAAAAAATATGTTTAAAAGACTTGGAAGGAAATATACAAAAATAGTTGTCATTAGGATTATGGGTTAATTTTTTTCAAAGGGCCCTTTTCATAAAGGGAAAAATAGATTAAGCACAAAATTAAAAACTACTGCTTTCATAATGTGCAAATAATGCCAGTTTGACTGCTAAGGTTAATATGAAGTTGGTTTTGAAACTTCATATTAACATAGAAGTAACATAAGTTACTTCTCTTGCTGTATTTGGCAGGCAATAAATGCCTAGTGAACAAAGGAATAAGTGACTAGGTGAACATCAATTCAGAATGTGAACAAACAACTTCTTGGCCACTAAAACCAATTCATTTGAGACCTACTTAGCAGTTCTAGGGGACTTTCATATCACCCTGTATTTCTAAGGGTCTGCCCTGGGCCCCATCTGCTCAGGGTTTTGGACACTCTGATTTGCCATCAACTGTATTATCACCACACCCACCACACCCAAAATTGTAAGATTTTTACATATACCTGTGAATCACCCAACTGATTGCACGACTTTGGTCAAATTATGTGCTTTCAAGGTTTAGATTCCCTCTTCTATAACTTACAGTTACGCTGTTCAATTACAGCAGCTACTAGCCACATGTGGCTCGATCACTCAGAATATACCTCCTACAAATTCAAATGTGCTCTATGTGTAAAATACATATTGCATTTTACAGATTTAATATGAACAAAATAATGTAAAATATCTTGTTAATAATTTTTATGTTAATTACATGTTAAAATGATAGTATTTTTATAAAGTATTGGGCTAAGTAATGATAGTATTGATAGTATTTTTATAAAGTATTGGGCTAAGTAAATATATCATTAAAATTAATTTCAGTGGCCAGGCGAGGTGGCTCACACCTGTAATCCTAGTACTCTGGGAGGCTGAGGCTGAGGATCACTCAAGGTCAGAAGTTCGAGACCAGCCTGAGCAAGAGCGAGACCTCCATCTCTACTAAAAATAGAAACAAATTAATTGGCCAACTAAAAATATATAGAAAAAATTAGCCGGGTATGATGGTGCATGCCTGTAGTCCCAGCTACTCGGGAGGCTAGGCAGAAGGATTGCTTGAGTCCAGGAGTTTGAGCTTGCTGTGAGCTAGGCTGATGCCACAGCACTCTAGCCTGGGCAACAGAGTGAGACTCTGTCTCAAAAAATAATAATAATAATAATTTCATCTATTTATTTTTATTTTTTAAAATGTGGCTACTAGAAAATTTGAAATTACAAAAGCAGTTCCCATTATATTTCTATCACATAGTTTGACATAGAGGATTGGACTAGAGGGCTTCACAGATCCCTTCCAGGTTTAGACAATAAAATTCTCCCGAACTGTTTAGGTCCAAATCTCTGCTCTGCCACTGACTAGCTCTGTGACCTTGAGTAAGTTACTTAAACTCTCTGTTTAGTTTCCTCACTGGAAAAAATGAATAGAACAATAATAATAGTACTACCTCATAGGGTTGTTATATGGATTAAATGACTCTATACATGTAACCCAGAACAGTGTCCAGCACTTACTAAGTATTAATATTAATTAGCTATTTTCATTATCATTATTATTCACCATGGAAAGCAAAGTCACAAACTATGTCATTACTGTGTAAAATACCTACATAAAAATAGGAAATGTCTTGCATAATTCCAAATATAGTGTTGCTTAGTATTAAGTGATATAAATATCCAAGTGGTTCAATAAATCTCAAACTTCAAGCTTTCAGACAGATGGATGGTGTTCTTTATAGTCATTCATTTAACTAATAAATATTCCTGAACATCTACTACATGCTAGGCATTTTTACAAGAATAGACAAAAGTAGACAAAGTTTCCTGTCTTCATGGAGTCTACGTTCTAGCAGAGGGCAGAAAAGCCAATGAAGTAAATCTGAACTATGTGGGCTTTTTAGACAAGTTATTCTTGCATATTTAAAAAAGACCTAAAAAGTAAATTGGAAAATTATACCAGCCCATTATTTTCCTAGTCTTTTCCCTATTCTCAGCATCCTCTCCAAAGAAAGATAAACCTAATCCGTATTCCTTACCAGTACAACAGTCAGGACCCACCAGAACAATAGGAAAAGAAGCTATATCAAGGATGTATTTAAAGCTCATTACTTAAACCAAATGAAGGCATAAGATTCAGAGAGTTCTTTTTAGATATAAGAGTTTTAGAAAGGCCGAGCACAGTGGCATGCGCTGGTAGTCCCAGCTACTCAGAAGGCCGAGGCAGGGGGATCACTTGAGCCCAGGAGTTCACATTCAGCCTGGCCAACCCCATCTCTAAAGAAAAAAGAAAGAAGGAAAAGACAAGAGTTTTAGAAAATATACAGCCTGATACAACAGATTGTAAGGTATTGCATTGTTTTAAAACTTAGATCTAATTCATAAGACAGCAAAAAATGAGTATGTGCAACCCAGAAATTCCATTCCACATACACACTAAAGTAGAAATCAGCAAACTTTTTCTGAAAATGGTCAGGTAGTAAATAATTTAGGCTTTGCAGGCATCCAGTCTCTATTACAACTATTCAGTAGGCCTGAAAACAGCCTTAGATAATATACTAACACATGAGTTTGGCTGTTCCAATAAAACTTTATTTATGGACACAGAAATTTTTATGTAATGTTCACATGTCACAAAACATTAATCTTCTTTTGATTTTTAAAAACCATTCAGAAATTTAAAAACCACCTTAACTTCTGGGTCATTCAAAAAGTAGGTGGAGGGTCCATGAGCTGGGCCATGGTTTGCAGACCCCTGCCTTAGAGCACTCTTACACATGCACAAACTCAGCTACATATGGGAACGTTCAAAACATCGTTATTTGCATTAGCAAATATGCAAATACCCCAAAATGTTGGTATACCATAACTGGAGCTGCATGTATCAACATGTATAAATCTTACAAACATGTTTAGGGGAAAATACAAATTATAGGACACTTACAATGCCATTTATATAAAGCTTTAAAATATGCAGAAATTATATATTACTGTGCATATTTAACATATATAATAAAAGTATGAAGAAATATAAAGGAATGTTCTACCTCAAATTCATTTACTTGGGAATGATGGCCCGTGGGAGGCAGAAGAAGGAAGCAACTGGAGAAGGGCATATGGGGGGGATACAACTGGATTGTCGATGTTCTGATTTTTAAGCTGGGTGTCAGGTTCATGGATGCCCATTCTTGATACTGTGATGTATACCTTAAATATTTAACAATAAATAAAAAGGAATGTGTTGGTTTAATGTGAGTTTAGCAAATGTCCTATTTGGGGGAGGGAGGTTGGGTCAATTTTTATTAAAATATCCAAAAACATAGATTTGATCTCTGGTACTAAAAAGAAATAAATAATTGCTTCATTTTTAAAATTTGGACTGAACCTTAGGAGAAAACAGAAAATTGTATTGCGTTCTTGCATAGTTAGCTGATGTAAATAGCTTCAAGCAACAAACTAAGTATTATTGATCTGTTTCAAAGAGCTGAGTCAGACTCTGACGATCCTAATAGACCAATCATGATGCTTTGCCTGTTTGCTCCAAGTTCGCCTGTTCCAGACACATCTCCCACAGCATTACAATGATCCACATGCCCCAGGAATAGCGACTTTCCGTCGTCACCTTCCTCGGCAGAGCAAATAGAAGTGTAAGTGGCAATGACGTTAGCGTTTTTGTATGTGAAAAACCTAGCGTGAATTTTCCCCTTTCTCCGGCAAAAGCTCATAGGTAGGCATCATTAAAGAAAGAAGAAAAAAAAAAACAACTGTTTGCTTTGCTTTTACTGACTTTAGAAGCAGTAGTTAAAACTGTCTTTTTTTTGTTGTTGTTGTTGTTGTTGTTAGAGATGGAGTCTCGCTCTGTTGCCCAGGCTGGTCTGGAACTCCTGAGCTCAAACGGAGCCTCCTGAGCAGCTGGGACTAAAGGTTCGCAACATGGCCCTGGGCAAAACTGTCTTCTGATTTAAAATAATTTAAATAGTTTTTTAAAGGGTCTCCTACAGTCACTTAGCTTCCACTTACCTAAATCACTAGTTTCTTTATTCTTTCAAAGACCCCCCAAAAATAACATCAGTTGCAACTACTGGGCAGGCACTGCCCTCTAGTGCTTACACTTTTATAATTAAAACTTTAAACACCACCCTTTTATCTGACATCAAAGCACAGAAAGTGTCAAAACCTAAATAACATTCTATTAACCCAAGATTTTTCAACTTCAAGCTGTTGACTTTTCAGACCGGATCATTCTCTGTTGTAGGGCTTGTCTTGTGCATTTTTGGACGTTTAGCAGCATCCCTGGCATCTGCCCACTAGATCCAGTAGGACCCCCACATCCAGCTCAGTTGTGACAAATCAAAAATATCTCCAGACGTAGCTAAATGTCCCCAAGGGAGCAAATTCACTCCTGGTTGAGAACCACTGTATTAGCCTAAAGGTTGTCCGAAACATTCACATTAGACCTGAAAATTTTAAGGAAAAAAGGCTTCTCTGGATTTGAGTGAGCATTCTGCATTAAAAAAAAAAAAATAGAGAGAATTAAGATTTTCAGCTCCCCTACACACCTTCAAAGTCCTGGCTAATGGGACATTCCTCACACTTTTAGCTTTCTGTTCCAGCTGTACTTCTTAGACCTGTTCACTTCCTTTCACAGTGCTTAGAAAACAAAGCTTGCCCTTCTAGCCCAATGCAAGGAATGTGGTAGGGAAAAGGATGGAGGGAGGTATGAGCGTTTGTACCCAAACAAAAGAGTTCTAGCAAAACTTAGAGGGTCAGCGTTAACAGTGCAGGCAACCAAGAAGCTGTATTGATTGTAAGCCTAATATGAAAATTCTTATAAAGTATCAAAAGAAGCTTAAATCTGGTTTTTAGAAAGGTATTTAGGAGGGTTTATTCAGATCTGCTGTGAATGATTATTCCTCATTTAAACGCATTTACTCATAAATCCTGGTTCTATAAATTTTAAAACCTGAAAATAATTGAGAAGTAGATATTTAAAAAAATAAAAAGAAGTCTGGATTATCACTGAGAGTAACTTCTTCCCCTCAAATTTCTCACCGACTTAATTGATGTCACTAAAGAACTAAACAAGAAATAAGAATCAATAAATAATTTTAACTCATGTATATGATTAAAATATTTCACTCTTTATTGATACATTCAGACCTAATTTTTTATTATTTAGTCAAACTGAAAGTCTTATAACTGTCAAGCTCCTATTAGCAGAACTTTAAAACTGAAATCTATTTTAGCTACACAGAGCACTTTGTGATCACTCCCCTACCTCCTCTTCGGAGGCTATTACTTTACTAACTGTGTTTATATTGGTTTCATCCAATTCTCTCTAATTAAATGCAATTAGAAAGTCTTCTAGGCCAGGCGAGGTGGCTCTGTAATCCCAGCACTGTGGGAGGCTGAGGTGAGAGGATCCTTTGAGCTCAGGAGTTTGAGACCAGCCTGAGCACAGCGAGACCCCATCTCTACTAAAAATAGAAAGAAATTAATTGGCCAACTAAAAATATATAGAAAACATTAGCCGGGCATGGTGGCCCATGCCTGTAGTCCCAGCTATTCAGGAGGCTGAGGCAGGAGGATTGCTTGAGCCCAGGAGTTTGAGGTTGCTGTGAGCTAGGCTGACACCATGGCACTCTAACCCGGGCAACAGAGCAAGACTCTGCCTCCAAAAAAAAAAAAAAAGAAAAAAGAAAAAAGAAAGAATCTATTGAGCCAATGAACACAAGCTAAGTATCAAACTGAGGGCGATGGGGCATCTAGGAGAGCCACAGAGGCTGCGTGGGAGCTTGGCTGTGTTTGAACACATCAAGTACCAAGGACGTTCACTCCCTGATGGGGCAGGCTGCTTCGCTGGGGGTCGGCTCTCAGACATAAGCGAATTCTCTCTTGCAGACCTAAAATGTGCCTCCCTGTATGGTTCACCTTGACATCTTCATTCTCCTGGACCTGCAGCAAGGCAGAACCATTCCTGTCTCTCCCACACAACTTTGCCAGTATTGTGTAGATGGATGTCATGCCTGCTTTCAGTGCTTTTTCACTGGGCTCATCATCACCAAGTTCTTCCCATTTTTCCTCAGATGACATGGTTGCCAGACTTCCCAGTGACTGTTATCCTTGGGCCAGGCACCCTCTAGTTTGTCCCAGATCCTTGGAAACATGGCCCTAGCTCTAGATGATGCTCTGTGTGTGATCTGAGCTGGGCGAAGGGCGCATAGAGGGGCTCCTGCATCCAGATACTGGGCGGACCCCAGCCTGGGTTCTGCGTGGCAAGGTGGAAGACCTGGGTTGACATATTAACTTTCCTAGACTGACCCTCCCTGTCTGTAACAATGAGCTTTGTTTTAAGATCACATGAGATAATGGTTTTGAAAGTGCACTGTACACAGTGGGTGCTTAATAATTGTTCGTTGACTTAATAAAAGCTGGTCCCTAGGTTCCTCAATCTGCAGAGCCCAGATTAACTGGGGGAACGTACAAGCTGGTGGTGGGGAGATGATAAGGGTAGCATATTTTATGACTTACCCTTTCTTCATTTTAAAATGAGTTGATTTAAATCCATGGGTTAGTAACAATACTTTGAAAGCTACCTTATTGCCATTGAAGGATACTTATTATTTTGAAAATTGGTAAGTAAATAAAAAGAATTAACCATTTATTCTGCGTTTCTTGCACTCTATATGGGATGTCTACACAATAAATGAAGGGAAACTTGTTTTTATAGAAATATTCCAGCTTACAAATGAACAAGGGCACAGAATTAGGGTATCATCATTTTGCAATCCTAAATGGTCCAGGCATTGAGCGTCAACAGCTGCTAACGTCACAAAAAGAGGCAAGCAGGTATGCATGTGCCTCCTGATGAAAGAACACACTACCAACTGTGAAGTAGTCTTGCCAATAACATTGAACCTGAATCAGATCAAGCCTCCAGATCCAAATGACAGAAAATACAGAGGACAGAGGAACCTGTTAAATCACACCACATGGATACAGTGGAGGGAAATCCAAACTGTGTGAAACTCTATACTAAAAATAATTGATTTCTTCAACAAATAAAGTACAAAGGTTATTCTTGGAAAAATGCAGGAGATTGGATGCTAAGTGTTCTCAGCACAAAAATGACCACTATATGAGGTAACACATATGCTAATTAGTTAGATTTAATCATTCCACAATGTGTATATACTTCAAAACATCATGTACATGATAAATACAAATGTATCTGTCAATTAAAATAATAAAGGAAAAAAATCCCTAAAAGAATTGCAAAGCAAAAGAAACAGAGATGGAGGAGGAACTTAACAAAAAAGGACATTTGCAATGTGCAAACCTTACTTGGATTCTGATTTAAACAAACTACAAAACCCACATCATTTATGCTATTTATGAGACAGATGGATATTTGGTAATATTAAGGAATTGGTTTTTAGCTTTTTTGGTTTATCATAGTACTGTGGCTATTTTTAAAAACTTATGCTTTAAAGATATACATGTTTGCAGTTGAAATGATAGTTTTCTGGGACTTGCTGCAAAATCATATTGGAAGGAAAGAAAGTTGAGTGGGTGAAGATAAATCTAGGTTGGGCATGAGTTGACAATTGTTATATTTATTCATTTTTTTATTAAAAAACTTTTTATTATGGAAAATTTCAAACATATACAAAATTTAAAAAATTAGTATGAACCCTCATGTATCCAACAGCCAACTTCAACAACTATCAGCATCTTGGCATTCTTATTTCATCTGTACTTCTCCCTACTCCTGATTCAATTATAATTATTTTGAAAAGTTTTAGGTAAAATGTACTTATGTTGAAATGTACATATCTTAACTGTGCAACTTAAAAAATGAATACACCCCTATGAAGATATAGAAGATTTCCATCACTCCAAATGATAAACCATATCCTATCAAGATTTTCCTCACTCCAGAAGCTTCCTTAGTGTTCTTTCCTAGTCAACCCTCCTCAAAGAGACCACCACTGTTCTCTTGTTCTCTTTCTCTCTCTCTCTCACACGTACACACCATAGGTAAGTTTTACCTTTCTAGAACTTCAAACAAATGGAGTCATAGAGTATATACACTATTGTCACATAGATTGCTTATGACTTTCTAGAGCTTCACATTAGTGAAATGAAATAGTATGTACATCTTTTACTGTGAGTTTCATTCACTTTGTGTGTCTCAGTAGTTCGTTCCTTTTTATTGCTGAGTAGTATTCCATCTTATGAATATACCATACTTTTGTTTATTCATTTACCTGTCGATGGACATTGGACTATTTCCAATTTTTGGCTACTATAAATAAAGCTGTGATGAACATTCTTACCCAAGTCTTGCGTAACCTATTTTTCTTAGGTAAATAACCAGGAGTGGAATTTCTTAGTCAAAGGGTAGGAGCATGTTTATCTTTATTAGAAATGGCCAAATGGTTTTCCAAAGTGTTTGGACCAAGTTGCATTCCCATCAAGAATGTATGAGAGTTCCAATTGCTCCATATCTTTGTCAATATTTGATGTTGTCACTTATTTATTTATTTGTTTTCTTTTTAAGGAAAATATTGTAGAAGAAGTTGTCAGTCATTTAAATTTTAAGCATTGTAATGGGAACGGAGTGGTATGTCATTGTGGTTTCTATGTTCATTTGCCTGATGACCAATGATATTGAGCAATTTTTATGTGTTTATTGGCCATTTGTGTGACTTCCTTTGTGGAGGGTCTTGCTATGTTGCCTAGGCTGCTCTTGAGTTCCTGGCCTCAAGCAATCCTCCTGCTTTGGCCTCTCAAAGTGCTAGGATTATAGGTGTGAGCCACTGTGACTAGCTCTTAGGATTTTCTATGCCAATGATCATGCTATCTGCAAATAGGGCTATATTTATTTCTTATATTTTGTGAATGAGTTTTGTATTTATGGCTTGTAATGTCTTTGGTATCAGGGTTATACTGGTCTCATAAAACAAATTGGAAAGTGTGCCTTTATCCTTTGTATTCTGAAAGAGTTTGTGTAAGATTGGTACCATTTCTTCCTTGAATATTTGATTGAATTCACTAGCGAAACCATCTTGAGCTGGGGTTTTCTCTGAGTTTTGACAGCAAATTTAATTTCTATAATAAATGTAAAGCTATTCAGATATTCCTTTTCTTTTTTGTGCTAGGTTTGGTAAGTTGTATTTTTTAAGCAATTTGTCTATTTCATCTAAATTGTCAAATTTATTGGTATAAAATTATTATAATGTTCCTTTATTATTTTTTTCATGTCTGTAAGATCTGTACTGATATATTTTCTTTAATCGTTGATGTTGAGGTTCTTATTCTGGGTACGGATGAAGTAAACATATTCCATCCTGTCTCTCCCACTGAACACCAACCACTATAAAACCTGAACAGAATGCATGGAACCCTTATAGGTTACTGAAAAGTAAATAGTAGCAGGCTTGATTGGAGAAGATGACCAAAACTTGAAGTACCAATGAACGAGAGGTTCCTTTGATACCTGATGTCCTGATTGCAGTACTTCCTGAATCCCAAAAGTGGAAGCTGGGACGTATTTAGAGAGAGCTCCAAGGGGAAGTTCTTTAGTTCTGGCTTGAGTAGCAGGAAATGGTACTGGAAAGAAACTTGGAGTATCATGAATGAAGGAAGAGTAACAAATAATAAAATTCTGGTTAATAGAATAGCTGTTCTCTTCTTGAGTTGTTTAAAGTACATTTGACATTTGAAATGTACTTGACAGTTGAAAGCAAAAATTATAACATTGTCTTGGCCAGGTGCGGTGGCTCACGCCTGTAATCCTAGCACTCTGGGAGGCCAAGGCGGGAGGATCGCTCAAAGTCAGGAGTTTGAAACCAGCCTGAGCAAGAGCGAGACCCTGTCTCTACTAAAAATAGAGAGAAATTAATTGGACAACTAAAAAAATATATAGAAAAAGAAAAAATTAGCTGGGCATGGTGGTGCATGCCTGTAGTCCCAGCTACTCGGGAGGCTGAGGCAGAAGGATCGCTTCAGCCCAGGAGTTTGAGGTTGCTGTGAGCTAGGCTGATGCCATGGCACTCTAGCCCGGGTAACAGAGTGCAACTGTCTCAAAAAAAAAAAAATTATAACATTGTCTTATGGGATCTTCAGTGTATGTAGATATAATATATAGTCATCATAACATAAAGTGTAGAGGAGTTTATATAGCGGTAAGATTTCTACCTTCCACTTGAAGTGGTAAAATATTGACTCCAAGTAGATTGTGAAACTGTTATGTATGTTGTAATCCATAGAGAAGATATTAAAACACCTCTACAAAGAGATATAGTCAAAATCACAGTGGAAAATTAAAATGAAATACTAAAAAATCTTCCAATACCCAAAAGAAGGTTGCAAAAGGAATACAAAGGTGCAAAAATCAGAAGAAACAAACATGAAACAAATAGCATGAGAGGCCTCATTCCTGATAGTGGTAGATTCTATTTTGTCTGTTTTTTTCTTGATCAGTCTTGCATGGAGTTTAGTAATTTTATTAATCTTTTTAAAGACCCAACTTTTTTCTTTGTTAATTTTCTCTGTTGCTTTTTTATTTTCTATTTTATTGATTTCTACACTAATCTTTATTATTTCTTTCCTTCTATTCACTTTGTGTTTTGTTTGCTCTGCTTTTCTAGATCTTTAAAGTCATTGATTTTGAGACTTTTCCTTTCTAATATAATTTTTAAAGCTGTAAAGTGCTCTCTAAACGTTGCTATAGCTGCAACACACAAATTTTAGTATGCTATTTTTCATTATCATTCAGTTTGAAATATTTTCTAATTTCTTATATCTTCTTTGACTCATATATTATTATTATTTAAAGCATCGGTTTGGTGAAAAAGACTCCTATATTATTTAGAAATGTATGGTTTAATTCCCACATATTTGGGGCTTTTCTAGATATTTTTATTGATTTCTAATTTAATTCCATTATGGTCAGAGAACATACATTGTAAGATTTCAATCTTTTGAAGTCTATTAAGGGATATTTTATGGGCAATTTTGGTCTATTTTCATGAAAGTACCATGTGCAATTGAAAAGAATGTATATTCTGCAGTCATTGGGTATAGTGTCCTGTAAATATCAATTAGGTTGAGATAGTTTATAGCAGGGGCTAGGAAACTTTGCCCATGAAGGGCCAGATAGTAAATATTTCAAGTTTTTGGAATCATATAGTCTCTTTTGTATCTACTCAATTCTGCAGAAGCAGCCATAGATAACCATAGACAATACATAAATCAATGGGTGTAGCTGTTTTCCAATAAACCTTTATTTATGAGATTTGTCCCATAGACTGTAATTCACCAATCCCCACACTATAGTGTTTTTTAGATATTCTGTATCTTCACTGATTTTTTTTATGTCCAGTTTTCCTGTTGATTATCAAAAACAGGGTCTTAACGTCTTTCACTATAATTGTGGATTCTTCCTCCATTTAATTCTGTTAGTTTTGCTCAAGTTACTTTGAAGCTCTGATTTTAGGTGCATAAACATTTATAATTTTTTTTTTTAAGACGGGGTTTCACTCTTCACCCAGGCTGGAGTGCAGTGAACTGGTCACAGCTCACTGAAACCTCAAATTCCTGGGCTGAAGTGATCTTCCTACTTCAGCCCTTCAGCCCTTCAGGTAGTTGGGATTACAGGTGTGTGCATCACTTTTTAAAAAATTTTTTGGAGAGACAAGGTCTTGCTATGTTGCCCAGGCTGGTCTTGAACTCCTGGGCTCACGTGATCCTCTCAATGTGCTGGGATTACAGGCATGAGCCACTGTGCCCGGCCTATAATTGTTTTATTTTCCTGATGTATTGACTCTTTTATTATTATGGAATTTCCCTCTTTGTCTCTAATTATACTTTGTCTTAAAGTCTATTTCATCAAATATTAATATACAGGCATACCTCATTTTATTGCACTTCACTTTATCGTGCAGATATTGTATTTCTTACAAATTGAAGGTTTGTGGCCATCCTGCATTGGGCAAGTTTACTGGCACTATTTTTCCAACTGCATGTGCTCACTTCGTGTCTCTGGTCACACTTTGGTAATTCTTGCAATATTTCAAATTTTTCATTGTTATTATATCTGTTATGGTGATTTGTGATTAGCAGTCTTTGACGTCACCATTGTAATTGTTTTGGGGAACCATGAACCGCGCCAAAAGACAGGGAAGCTTAATCAACCAATGTGCATGTTCTGATTGTTCCCTGTCTCTTTCTCCTCAAGCCTTTCTATTCCCTGATACACAACCATATTGAAATGAGGCCAGTTAAGAACCCTAGGATAGCCTCTAAGTGTTCAAGTGAAAGGAGGAGCCCCCCATTTCTTGCTTTCAATGATTAAGCTTAGTGAGAGAAGCATGTTGAAAGCAGAGATAGGCCAAAAGCTAGGCCCCTTGCACCAAACAAGTAGCCAAGTTGTAAACGCAAAATGAAAGGAAGAGTTAATCAGTGCAGCAAACTTCATTGTTTTCTGGAGTTTGGGACCAGACTGGGCAACATAGTGAAACCCCTTCTCAACAATAAACTTAAAAAATTAATATAATTATTAGCCTTTTTTTTTTTTTTTTTTGAGACAGAGTCTCACTCTGTTGCCCAGGCTAGAGTGAGTGCCGTGGTGTCAGCCTAGCTCACAGCAACCTCAGACTCCTGGGCTCAAACGATTCTCCTGCCTCAGCCTCCCGAGTAGCTGGGACTACAGGCATGTGCCACCATGCCCAGCTAATTTTTTCTATATATTTTTAGTTGTCCAGCTAATTTCTTT
>CAUYRT010021340.1:0-12720 GCA_963574885.1 Lepilemur ruficaudatus | reverse complement strand
CTAATTTTTTTCTATATATTTTTAGTTGTCCAATTAATTTCTTTCTATTTATAGTAGAGACGGGGTCTCGCTCAGGCTGGTCTTGAACTCCTGACCTTGAGCTATCCACCCACCTCGGCCTCCCAGAGTGCTAGGATTACAGGCATGAGCTACCGCGCCCGGCCTTCAGATCATTTCTTTAGAAGAAAGTGCTAAAGTCTTAATAACTATTCAATCTGGATGGAGGTTAATTCTTTCTATTTTGTATGTTTTAAATTTTTCGAAATTATTTTTTTAAAGAAAATTACTTGTCTTCTACTCCTTCATTCCCCCTCCTGCTGGCTAGAATGGGGACGTGGTGCTGAGCTAGCTTTGGCCATAGCCCAGGGAGGGACTGCAGGAGGAGGTGAAGCAACAAGAAAGGAGAGACCTGGGTGCTTGGAACACCCTGAAGAGAGAGCTACATCCCTGGACCACCGATTGGAATTCTGTAGGAGAGACACAGATTTTTCTATTTTTAAAGACACAGTTATTTAGGTTTCTATTAAGGCTAAAAGATGAAT
This sequence comes from Lepilemur ruficaudatus, assembly GCA_963574885.1. Classification (NCBI taxonomy): domain Eukaryota; kingdom Metazoa; phylum Chordata; class Mammalia; order Primates; family Lepilemuridae; genus Lepilemur; species Lepilemur ruficaudatus. The sequence continues at coordinate 12,178 of CAUYRT010021340.1, read as the reverse complement.
ATCCTAACCAATTGTCAAATTTCTCCAAGCTTCACAAGTCTGGGAGTATGAAAAGAATTTCATCGTGAATAATGCCCAAGTGACTCTTGCCCTCACTTACTGCCATAGGACTGTGGCCAAAAATATTCCCAAGATTCCCCAGAAGCATCACCCGTGTGTACAAATGAGATGGACCAGCTCTCCTGTGGGTAACCACATGGGAGCTATCTATCTGCTATTTCGTCATGGTCTCCTGCTCTCAACTTCTTCCCCTAGGTAGTGCTCCCCCGCCCCACAGACATTCTAGCCCAGATGAGGCGCAGACCAGAATTACAGGCTTTTATTGAAAAATAGAAGAGAAAGCTTCCTTCCCTCTTACTTGTTAAATTCTACTAGATGTCCCTGCAACAGGGCTGCCTGAACCCTGATGCATACCAGCGTGCTGACATCTAGCCCTGCTCTTCTCCTGGGTTTCAAAGCTTGTGTTATTCAATGGGGCACAGAAGGCAAAACCAGTTGAGAGATACCTCCGTGCCCTATTTTGCATTTTCCCTCTAATGACCAAGGCTTTGCCACTGGCTTAAGCTTGCCTGTCTCATTCCTTCTTCCCTAGGATGCATTCTCTCCCAGGAGGCCCTTCATTTCCTTTGCTAAGAACTCTCTGGAGAGCCCAGCCCACCAATTCACCAGGAATACCAAAAACTGCTGCTACAAAAGCAATGAGAAACATCAAAAATAGAGTGTCCTCATAGTAGAAGGAAGAATGAACAGGAGAGTTTGTATGTTTGCAAGGTTGTTCCCTTGACTACCAGTCCCAGGTGATGGTCCAAGAAAAAAGGTTCTGAGATCAAATTAGTTTGGAAAAGGAAAATACTATAGCTCCTCTGACCCCCACCCCTACTAGCCCTTCACAGCATTAATTAGCACATTAAAGGCTCTGAGAAGCCCTGCAACAAACCTGTTTATTTTTGTTTAACCCATTATGATTTCTTAGGCTCATTTGACCTGAGAGTTTCTTCCCAGCCCCCTGCAGTACCTATTAACATTCTGGGAAGCACCCTTGGGAAAATGGTAGTTGTGAATTGGAACACTCACCTTTTCAACTTTCTGCATTGTGATTTTGGGCACAAGAGAAGGGTGTGTGTGTGCATGTGTTAAGCTGTCACTTGGGGTGTCGGTGGCTGGTTTCAGCAGCAGGATTAATGTGGCAGCTCTGAGTGGCATATTCCTCCAAGCGGAGGAGGATGGGAACAGGTCCCCAGGGCTGGGAAACATGCTGAAATATTTCCCCCACAGCACGCTAGGCTTCCAGTACCAAGAAAGTTGCCAGGGTAAGCTTTGGCACCAACAGCCCATCAGACAGAATTGCTCCTTTTTGGAACTGAGGGATTCACACCCACTCAGAGGCTGGCATGGGCACATGCCTCTCCCAGCTGGTCCCTTTGGAGGAATCACAGCTTCCAGAATGTTTGGGCTGCTTGAGAGAGACGAGAGTCTCAGAGACACAGAGAAGCTGTCCTTGGAACAATGCAAATCCGTCTCAAGGGCAGTCCTTTTTAAGACAGAAAAGGAAACTCCTGAACCTCAAATCTCTCTATATAGAAGAGGCTGTTGAGTCCAGAAACTGCAGAAGGATCCAGGAAGAACTTCCCCAATCCACATGCCTGTGTTAGGCCACTAAAGATGACACTCTGCTGAACGATGGAGGCACGGGGAGTTTCTGGTCAGAAAGAATGATGCAAGGAGCAAGGAAAAGGCTGGCAAAAGCAAATGCTTTGTCCCCTAGGCCTCATAGATCTCCGGAGATGGGATTCTAAAGAAAGCTTAATTAAATTTAATGGACAAACCTCACGATGGCTAGGAGGCATTTTAATGTGGTATTTCGGTTCTGGGTGACAAAAATCAGTCTTCCTTGCCTCGCTGCTCTCTCCTTTAAATGAAACAAACTTCCTGATTAGCATCGTAAGTCTCAGGAGTACCCCACATCCCCCTGTCCACTGATAGTTCCTGCAGGACACCTGAGGGGGCTTTGCATGGAATCTGCAGGACGCTGGCCCACGCACATCAGAAGGGGGCGCTCCACGTGAAGGACAGCGGTGTTCTGACCATCTAGGAACCTCCAGCGTCTAGCACAGCATCTGTTGCAAAGGATGTTTGATGAATAAATCAAAGGAAGAAAGAAATAAAGGGAGGGAGGGAAGAAGGGAAATTAAGGAAAGAAAATACATTGGCTAACAAGAGCAGTAGCTGGAGGAAGTGTCCCAGGCATAGCACAGTGAGAGAGCAAGAAGGTAAGAGTGTGTTTATTCAGCAGAGAGCACTAACAGAACCTCAGTCCTCCTATTTGGATCAGGTGATGTTTATTGCCATCCCTGCCTCCCCTCCTCCCCATCTCCCACGCCACCCCTGCGATGCAGGAGAGACTGACCTCACTCCCAGGCTGGCCTGGTTGGCTGAGACTAATTCCATCCTCTTGCAGGGAGTGGTTTAGGAGTGATCATATGATCCATTTGAGTCAATGGAATGCAAAGATGGTTTGTTGGAGGTTTCTGGGAGTTTTGTTTTCCTGAGACAGCCCCCAGAAATGAATCTCTTCCTTCTTTTGAGGCCCAGAAAGATTGCTACCATCTTGCTACTAGCTTGCAGATGAAGCTGACACGTGGAGAAGAGTGGATTTGAGAGACTCACAGGAGGTAGATGCCCCTGGATGAAATCCATCCTGAAGCCCATCTGACTCCCAGACTTCTAGTGATAGGAGTTGATCAGCAACCTTATTTTTCTGACCAGTTTGAGCTGGATTTTCTATTACCTGCAACCAAAAGTATCCTAACAGATCTGCCCTCAGTGATAATTGCTCTTTGAACCACAGCCAAGGAGCAATCTGTTCTCCAACACAGGCTGGAAGTTGGATGGGAGGAAAGGAAAGAAGTCAGAAATCACAAATGTATTAGCAGTGACCAGCCACTGCCATCCTGTGTCCCCCACGCCAAGCCCACCAGGCTGTGATGGATTTTCACTGGCCAAACATCACCCTTTCTGGATTGGTACCCACAGTAAGAGATCTGAAGAGAAGAGCTATACCTAGCTTTTCTTCTGACTGTGTAACCTTGAGCAAGACACCCAGCCTCTTTGAGCCTTAATCTGCTTACTCCTAAAAATGAAGGTTAAAAAAGATTCCTATCTCATACATTCCTCACAGAATTGCTGGGAAGATAAAAATGTAAAGTAATTCTGAAGAGCTGCAAATATCAATAAAGATGTTATTATTATTTTCATGTTATCTGATTTTCACTTCTTTCTATCTCGCTAGTCTGCCCAGTGGACAATGCTAGTATCTGATAACTTAAGTAAGTCTACATTTAACCTCATCATGTAGCACTGACTCCAACTCAATCTTTATAGCTATTATTTCTATTTACTTCCAAAATGGATTTACGGTAGCTTCTATTTAAAAACTCAATACAATAAAACAATAAAATAAGAGTGCAAGGACAAGAATCAAGTAAGGAAGGTGGGGAATCATTGTTCCAGAAAAGCCAAATGAAGAGCTTTTGTAATTGAACCCCCAAACTTAGTTCTGAGCTTCCTGACAGCCAAAGCAAAAAGGAGAACTAATTTTTAAAGCCAACATTGTCCAAAGCATTATGCCAAGCACCGTGAAAATCACAAAAATGAATAAGACATGGCTCCTGCCTTCAAAGAGTTTACAAAATAATGAGGAAATGAATCCATCCGTAGAAATAGGCATATTATGTACAAGTTTTATTAATTACCATCTTAGACAAAAATCTATAAGAGTAGTGAGGGAGAGATTAATTCTAGCTTTGAAAAGGTTTGGTGGAAAAATGTGTATTGAAGTGGGCTGTAGGTGGAGTTGGAATCTGATAACTGGGTTGGTGGAAGGGCATTCTGGCATGAGCAAGAATACAGCATATTTAAGAAAGGGTGAGTAATGTGCTTTGTCTGAAGTGTACTAGGGTGTGGTATGTACACGTGCGTGTGTGTGTGTATGCACACATCTCCATTTGCACACGTTAAGGAGAGTAAGAGATAAGTTTAGTGGGGGAATTGGGGTCAGTTACAATAGTCTTTGAATGCCATGCTCAGGAATGTTAACTTTACTCTGCAGGAAATGAGGAAAAGTCACGGAGAGCAGTTCAGTAGGAAAGTGACATGATCATAGTTGTTCACCAAATAATACATTTTTGGTGTTTTCCCCCCAGAGATCAAAATTGAAAGTGTGTTTCTGCTGTGAGCCAATATATTTCCATCAGAAACATATCCTTCTCCTGTGCCGTTCTGTGTTCACTTGACAATTTTTCATTACATTGATTCTAAGTCAGTTATTCCCAGAGAAAAGACAGAAATTCATCATCTTTCCCTTTATGATTTCCTCCTCTGTCATCAAACACATCAGCAGGCATGAGTTTTATCATAATTCAATTCCCGCCTTCCACCCACCTTAATTACATGCATTTTCACTTGATAATAATTCACTGGAGTATTCAGAAAGATCAGGAAGTTAAACTTCTTTTGCCTTGGCACATCCTTTGGGAGAGTTCTATGGCGATGCACAGGACGGGAAGTCATCTTGCACTGCTTTTCCATGAGCCAGAGATAAGCTCTGTGGCCTTGAAGCCTCAGCATTTCTCCCCTTGTCAGAATCACAGAATTCAGCACTGGAGGGAGCTTCAGGGATCAGGCCTTGGGATCTAGTGAAGGAAGAAGCACTGATAATGGTTTCTTGGCAGCAACCAGCACTAAGAACTTTGCTTTCCCTTGCCCCAGATAATAACCTTGATACCAACCATTGCCAATAGGGAACAAGTGAATTGAAATTTGTTGGTCACTCTGCATCAGAATCTAGGGTAAAACTTAAGCTTGCTCACTTTCCCTACGAATATCTAACCCGCTAGTCCTTAACCGAATGCACTATTTGAACAGCCATCTAATCCAAACTTACATAAGGGTCTCTAAGAAGCCTTCCCTGACTCCTCACTAAGAGTCTCGGAATTTCAGTTAAAACCAGGGGAGCCGGACAGTGTCTCCAAGGTGTCGGGGCTGTCCTCGCAGTGCACTGCTTCATTGTGTCTGTACAGTGGCAGGCAACTGAAGGTGATAGTTTCAACGATGAGAGCAGAATTCCTCTCAGGACGAGAGAGGCAGTCCGGTCTCAAGGATGAAGTTCCCTGGGCGCAGCAGGAGTACATTGGGAGGGAGGGCAAAGAGGGGACTGAAGTGCTCTGTCAAGTAATAAACAGGAAACTGGGAAGCGGGACAAAGAAAGGGAGGTTGGGATCAACACAGTAAATAGAAGCGGGTTCTCCTCCAAGAACTTCCCAGTAGTGTAAACACAAGCAGCGATTTTAAGAACAGTACTTAAGTTCCATTTGCTGAGCTGTGAAGCCATTGTCTCAGACCTTCAGGAGGCACTTGCTGCCCCCAGAGCCTTGGGTCAGCCGGTCTCTGGGGAAGGGAGAAATTGGAGTGGTGCCCAACAGGGTGACCCAGAGCAGAAAGGGGGTGGTAGACGTGGAAGGCAAAACATTGTGGAGCTGTAGAGTTCAGCAAAAACAGGGATTCCGATTGGAGATGGCCGTGCAAAATCTGGGTCACTCCCAAAATCACCCCAAGATATTAAGAACTCCGAGTTTCCCTGCCTGTGTTGGTGAGGGCTCTCAATGGGAAAGTCTCCCAGGCCAGCTGCAGCAGGTGGGATGGCTTGGAATGCCCACGTAGCTGACTTTTGAATTAAACATTCATGACGTGATCCTTAAACATGATATGATGATTTTTTTTCCTTTTATATATAATATGGGTAGTTTTTGTGGGAATTCAATAATTTTGACTCCTTTTCTAGAATTCCAAAAAGCCTGCGGGAGAGTAGATGGGACGTGCATGTATATCTTATTTTTTTTTCCTATAAGAAGATTCAATATTTTTTAAAGGAGAAACTTAGGAGAATCTTGGTTTGCTTCTGATTATTTGGAACAGGCATTCACTATTACTTGCGACACATTCAGTGATTTACTGGTCAGCTTTAACCAAATCTGATTCATTTCACCTCTTTTTCGTGTATGTGGTAGAGGGAACAGAGGGTATAAAACCAGCACTGGTAAACAGAACAGTCGGGGCTCCTGCCCGGAAGAAATACTGCCATCCCATCCACATCCTGGATGTGAGAAGATCTTCCTGTTCTCAGCCCCCTCTGCCATGTGGGATGTGCTGGGCTTTGTAAGCTTTAATGCCTTCCTCCGCAGCCCACTGTCTCCACGGGTTCGGGTGGAGGTGCGCCTTAAGGAAGAGAGACAGGGAAAGAGGGGGGTTGAAGAAGAAATCAGACACCTGAAAACAAGTCATCTCTTGGAGTTCAGATGTTCATGAAACTTTAAGAGTGAAATGAACAATGTCATGATTTTCAGGAACTGGATTTTCTCTTCCCTCCAAAACTCCTGAGACACCACACACACACACACACACACACACACACACACACACACGATCCCCCACTAGAAGATTCCCACAGGGTCATCTGAAGCCATTCGGTGATGGCTGGAATTCTGCACTGGCTGAGGCTGAGGCAGACAGGAGACAAGACACAATAAGCATTTCAAAAACCATCTCACAATGTGATCATCAATGTGTAATATGAGCCGGGAGTTAGTTAAATAAAATGTGAAAGGCGTATTAATGACCCCTTTGGCTGTCCAACACAGCACTTCATTTTCCTTTCCATGGAGGCAGAGAGTAGGGCCGGCGAATAAATTATAGATGAAACCCCCATCATATGTTTATAAATACACTAACATTAGCATTTTACTTCCTCATAAATCTGCAGCAAACACTCAGGCACAAGATGGAGAGCCCTGTAAAACAATGATATATTCTCTGCTCACAGGCGTTGACTAGTGGCCCATTCACTCCCGGTGCTGTTCTTCACCCTCGCTCCCTCTGCTCGTGCCCCCTCATTTAAAATCCATTTTAATTTAAAGATGCACAAGGCAGTGCTCGTGGTACATTTACTCATCCTAGTTATACATCATGGAGCAAGGAAAAGAAAATTGTTTCATCTAGAGATACGGTTCAATGTGGTCACCACTGAACAGTGGAGTAATTACCATATCAGGCCCACTCAAAATGCACTCAGGGTGTTCTGTGACCTATCATTTGCTAATCTGCATAGTGAAGTATAGCTTCATAACTATAAATTGCTGACTTAATTAAAACCAGGACCTTTCTGTCATTTAATTACAGGGAGAAAGGTTATTGCTTAAATGCAATTTTCCAAATGTGATTTCTTAACAGTTATTAACTGCTTCACCATCATTTATTGTTTCAGATTTTTCAATTTGAAAATACTCCCCGTGACAGAAGTAATGACTTCATGAAAAACTCAATCTAGAGGGAGGCCAGCCAGCCCATTTGTTTCCCGTAAGTGGAGCCGACAGGAAACTGGAAAATGTCACCGAAGGATCCTGGGATGGCTCTCACTTTCGGGAAGTAATTAAAACCCAGAAGGTTGTATCAGAGATGGAGAGAGGTTGTTTGTGGACATTTTAAAGGTGATCCCTCCCTTCCATCCCAGATGACAGGTGTGTTTGCCTTACAAAATACAATGGTGGCAGCAGTGGTGGTGGCGGGACTGTGCCTAAGGCCAGCAGGTAGCAGTGGAAGCTGAAAGGAACCAATCAGACAGCTACTGGGCACCAATTTGAATGTGTGCATGCCGTTTGTAATATTCCTGCATCTCGAATTTCTTCTCCTACAGAACATAGAACTCTCGTAAGTCTGGACATGGCAGATAGCAACACAATAAAGACGACAGTCCACATTTTCTTTAACCCCATGTCCTGCTTCAACCCTCAGATGGTTGCACCTTCTCTTTTTCTCCATGTCTTAACATATAGCCTAGAGGTTATGCAGGTAAATTACAGTGACTGGTGACGTTGTCCAAGATAGATAACCTGGAAAATTTCGCAGCCACCAAAGCACTTCTTCAATAACAGGGAATCAAGCTGTTGTCTTAATTCTCATGCTCACTAAATGGGGACTTAGGTAAACTCAATCCTTGACTTCGTGTTGTAGCTCTATGTCCAGCAGAGAAGCCAGAAATTTCCCTGGGATGGAAGATCCGGTCTTTTCCTAGACCCTGACAGCTCCGTGCTAGAAAGTTTACAAAAGTGAACACATAAGCTTTCTGCCTACAGAGAGCTGTCGGCTCCAGACAAAAACTGCCTTGTTTACTGTTTGAAGAGATCACCCTTATGTTTCACTTTCACTTTAAGATAGGGTTAAAGTTAAAATTGTTCAGATGAAGAAATGAAAATTCACCAAATTTCTGTATATTTTAGCCATTTCTTGTGGGTTTATTCATTGTGGCAGATACACAAAAATGACTAATGGAGATTTCACAAAATCTTACTCAGATTATTAATAATCCCTTATGCTCTCCATCAGCAGTGTGCTTTGAAGTTTTCAAAGGATTTTCACACACTTTACCAATTTCAGTTCAATTAAGCAAATACTTTAGTAACACAAATATTAGAAAGGCAGGCAATCAGGCGAAGTCATTTGCTCCTTCCTCCACTTTTATAAGGTAGCAAGGAAGATGTTTTTAAAAAGTCAGCATAGTGTCCTCCCTCCAATTTTTTTGGAAAGAAACAGAAACACACTCAACCTTGATCAAAATAAGTAAAAGGGAAGCTCGGCCTAAACATTTAGAGACCTCAGGGAGTCCAAGGACAGAACCAAACTATGCCCAGGCTTCAAGCAAACTAGAACGGAAAAGCTGAGATCCATGGCTGCTTTGTCTCAATAGGCCACTCACGGCGCCCTCGTCTCTGCCTCTCAGTGCATTTCTGCTCTAATTCTTCCCTTTCTTGACCATTTCCTCCCCTTCCTCATTTCATACCTGATCCAACATGACAGCCATCCTGACTCTGCAGTTCACCTTGCATCACTGTTGTATCGTGAAATATACTTCACCGTGTATATTTCCACAAATGCATGTTTCACAGGCCACACTCTATGCTTGCGACTGGCATCTGAATGAGTGACAGTCTGATGCGACTGGCCCTCAACCTGTGGGACCCGACGCTATCTCCAGGCAGATCATGGGAACTGACTGCAATTAGACAACACCCCCCTCGCCTGCTGGAGGAGCCACTGTGGAACTTGTTGCCAGTAGGCGGAAGTCCCCATGCACTTGTTGGTGACCAGATGCGACGTGCTCTGTGGTGAGTGGGGTTGGCAGTGTGAGAGCAGGAAAAATACCTTCGGTTTTTCCTACACAACTCTCAGAACCACCAACCGCCAACCTCCTTGCCTTAGTTCAAATTCCTGGAAGAGGCAGTATGGTTGTCTGGGTGCTTCCCTGTTAGAAAATAGCAAATCATGGGTTAGTGGCTAACTGGGGCCTTTGGACAGGGCAAGCAATAATAGACACATCTAGGATAGCAGATTAAAAATTATGATCTTTACTTGAGAGGTAAGGAAGCTAAACCTTACCAGGTGAAACGTCCTGCTGAGGTTCACATGGCATTTCCACAGCCAAGTCATGTCTACAGTCTCTCCCAGTCAATGCCTCTCTCAGGGGCTAGAAATATAGAACTCATTTATTATTATACATATACACACAACGCTAGGTTGTTATATTTATTATGTTTCATTTTAGCCATTAACACGAACACTTTTCCCCCCAACAACTGACAAGAGTACAAATCTTCTAGTTAAAGGAGAAATTCCAGTGGTTTAAAATGAAAGAATAAATTATTTCTTTTTGGTAGTTAGTACAACTAAAGCTTTCATTTGTACCCTACTAGCTAGTCTATTGACTATTAATATCACTTAATCAGAAAGGTGGTGGAGGAGAGTAACAGTGACTAATACACATTCAAGATTTTAATTTGGAAGCAATGTGCTACATTTTTTTTTTTTACATACCAAATGCACAATAGTGACAAGTTTATTCTTGCTGTGATTGCTTTATGTAGCAACCTCACATGGAGTCTAAAAATCTGGCTCTGTCATAGATGGGAACCATGTGATGGGATCCACAGGATGGGATGGTGCCCTAAATGACTCGCTTTGAATCTGGGCAGAGGAAATGATTCGAATCCCTTGCACACCACTTGCCACCACCACCAGCACCATCACCAGAAATGAGGTGGTTTTAGAGAAACGTTACCCTATGCCTTATAAAATGGTCATAAGACATATTATAAAACATTTGTCTAGGATGGCAATGTGCAATATGCAAAGAGGCAAGGGAAGGACAATTTCCATATATACTGCTGGCTCTTTTGTTAGGGGGCCCCCAGTTTGGTCCACCACACTGTGGCCTTGTAGCAATGACCACAGACACAGCAAGCCACAAACCAAGCCTTGCACACAGAGGTCATTTCTGTGCCTAATCCTGCAATTTAAAGAGACTGCTCCTTCAAACTCACTGCAGCTAGAAAACCACACTAATTCTAGACCAATTCCTTCCCCCTACCACCAACATATCAGTGTGGTTTTATTTTTGTTTGTTTGTTTGTAACAGCTTTATTGAGATAGTATTTACATACTATAAAATTCATCCATTTAAAGTGTACAATTCAATGGCTTTTAGTATATTCACAGAGTCATGCAACCATCATCAACATCAAGTTTACAACATTCTCATGAACCAAAAAGAAATCCTGTACTCCTTAGCAGGAATTTTCCAGCTCTCCTAACCCTAGGCAATCACTAATCTCCTTCCTGTCTCTAAATATTGGCCTATTCTGGACATTTCATATAAATGGAATATTATAATATGTGGTCTTTTGTGACTGGTTTCTTTCACATAGCATAATGTCCTCAAGGTTCATCTGATTCATCTTGTAGTATGAACCAGAACTTCATTTCTTTTTATGACTCTATAATATTCTATTGCATGGACATACAACATTTTATTTATCCATTCACCAGCTGACAGACATTTGGGTTATTTCCACTTTTGGACTACTATAAATAATGCTGCTATGAACATTCATGTACAAGATTTTGTATGACCATATGTTTTCAGTTCTCTAAAGTATATTCCTAGGAGTGGAATTGCTGGGTCATGTGGTGTCTTAGTGAAGGCTGCTGTCAAAACAAAACAAAACAAAACAAAACACTCTAAACCAGTTGGCTTACCAACATCAGGAATTTATTTCTCACAATTCTGGAGGCTGGAAGTCAGAGATCATGGTGCCAACATGGTCAGGTTATGGTGAGGGCCTTCTTCTGGGTTGCAAATGGCCCTCTTCTTGTTGTATCCTCACACAGCGAAAAGCAGAGACATAGAGAAAGCAGGCTGTCTTCTTTTTGTAAGGGCACTAATCCCATTCTTGGAGCTCTACTCTCATCACCGAATTACTTCTCCAAGTAATGCTAATTACATCTCCTAACACCATTACACTGGGAGTTAGAATTTCATCATACGAATTTGGGGGAGACTCTTGTCTTATGTTTAACCTTTTAGGGAACCACCAGACTATTTTCCAAAGTACTCCATCATTTTATATGTCACCAGCAAGCCAATATCTTTTAACAAGTGGATTTCAGAGGTTCCAGCAGCAGATCTGTCCATCTTCTGGCCTTTTTACACTCTGGGAAGCCAATAAAATAATCTTCCTGAGGACTGAGTAAGGCAGGCACCCTGACTCCTCCTCCTATCAAGAGTTTTTGGAAGGAACCCTACAGAGTGCTTGCTCCAGTGTTTCCCAAGGAACCACTGATTTCATTATAGATGTTCTTCTTTTTTTAAAATGGTGGTTTTTTGCTCGGATGTATTTGGGTATCACTGGGTTAAATCAAGTTAAGCAGACTCTTTTCTGCAGGATTTCTCAGAGCTATTAATATGCTAATGTGTTTCATAAATTTCCAAGAGGGAAGTAGAGAGTACAGAGCTTCTAAGCGATATTTGACCACAGGATGAACATTTTCCTCCCCTCTGGGAGCAACTTCTAGAAATTATAATCCTCAGAAGCTGCTGTGAAATGTTGATCTGGTTCAATCCCTCACTTGAGCACCTGCCCTCTCCCAGACATTCCTGAGGATCATAATCTTTTTTGCTACATTTACCAAGGCCTTGGGACACATTAGGACTCTACCAGGTGCTTCCCATATGTTGACTTGGTTGACCCTTTCCAAAAATACCTCAAAAAATGGGAAGAAAAAAATTCTTTTT
>CAUYRT010021339.1:0-26261 GCA_963574885.1 Lepilemur ruficaudatus | reverse complement strand
GAATTGGGGGTCTCAATAGGGGAAAGGAATTCCTTGAAAACTGATTCATGTGATTGACTGTACACCTCGGTAAATTCACTGAAAATCATTTAATTGTGCACTTAAAATGGAGTGTTGGTTGTACATAGATACAGTTGGAACACTATGTGTGTGCTCTGTGGACTACTTTGACAGAGCGGATTTTTGAATGTGGCAAGATGGGTCAACTTGAGTGGTGATATGTTTTGGGAGGTCAGCTCACTGCAAATTGTGACTGTAAACATTGTACTGTAAATGCTTTGTAGTTTTCCCCCAATTAAAAAAAAAAGATAAGACTTCAAAAAAAAAAGAATTAGTAAGGTAGACCAATTAGAAAATTTGTACATAAAAATTATAATTTTCTATATGTAAATTGAACATACGCACAAAAGACAAGTTATAACAATTTAATATTCCATTCACAATATAAAAAAATAAAATGTTCACATGATGTCCACTTGTAATCTGAAATGAAAACAAAAATTAGACTTTGTTTCTGTGACTAGTAAAGTGCTTTAGAAGATTGAGCTAATAAGACACTGAGGAAGACACTGTCATAGAAGGTCACCTATTATCAATGTATTTCAATTACTATCTAAAACACTTTCATTCTCATTTGATCTTCACAAATATCCTAAGTTGTATGTATCATTATTCCCATTTTACAGATGAAAAAACAAAGCTCAAAGAAAGTAACTGAATCCCTTATGTTCACCACTAAGTCTGGCTAGGACTACAAAACAGATCTTTATAGTTTGATATTCTAAACTAGGACAAGGCAAATTGGTTTTTCGATTGCCAGTATGGCTTTTATCTTTCATTCATAGAACACTAATCAATTTATTTCTGCTTTCAGAACATTAGATAAGAAGTTGAAATTGTAACATAAAAAAATTCAGACTAAAGTACTGACCTACTACCTTAAGTGTTAAACCCTTTTATATTTGTTAAAACTAGTTAGAATTGATACATAACAAAATTAATAACCAGAGTTCACCATGAGTTATTCCTTTAAAATGTTTCTTTGTGTTCTACTTAAACAAAAGTTTTATTCCTAAAGCTCTCTCTTAGTATTTCACATCCCCAAAAAAGGATTAATGAATTAAGAATCCAATTGAAACAATGACTAGTAAGCTGAATAAAACAGAAAAGCAAACCAGTGAAATAAAGAGTAAGGAAAAGAAATAATCCAAAACTGATTGGAAAGAAGGGTGTGGATAAATGAACAAAATAGTTAGCTAATAAAGTTCCTGAAAACCAAGACCACCTTTGTAACTCAGAGAAAATGCTCATAAAAACACACAAAGTAAGGAGGAACTTTGTGTTTAAAAAAATTTGTTTTCCTAAGGTTAAGAACATGGACTTTCAAGACAGAAAGATGGGTAGACTTACATTGCCACTTGTTAACTATGTAACCTTAAGAAAGTTCAAGGAAAAGCCATGTTTTCTTCATCTATGATGAAGATTAAACAAAACAACTTTTCAGGATTGTGAAGAGTAACTTTAGAGCATTTAAAACAATGCCTGGCACTGCTCAAGAAGATGACAATTGTAATTAAGAAAGTCATTTTTAAAAATTATGTATACACACACACAAACACACATGTATGTCACATCACACTGGCTTCAGCAGAGAATGGATTGGAAGGGAGTGATGGAGAACTGGGGAGACACATTAGTAGGTTACTGCAATGGTCTGGATGAAGAGGATGGTGTCTTTGGTGAGGAGGGGGCAAAATAAAAGGAGAGAAGTTAATAACAGAGCAGAAGCCAAGTGTGGTGACATGCACCTGCAGTCCCAGCTACTAGGAAGGCTGGTGCAGGAGGACTGCTAGAGACCACGAGTTTGAGGCTGTCGTACGCTATGATGACTGCACCTGAGAATAGCCACTGAACTTCATCCTAGGCAACATAAGGAGACAGCACCCACTTAAAAAAAATAACAGAGCAAAGGGCTGCATATTCCTGCTGACTTAACACTTTGCAGGAACTGCTAGTAAATTATATTAGTCCACAGAGTAAAGTAAGATATCAGTATTTGAAAGATTATCTTTGTATGTAGATGATATAACTAAACATCCAGAAACCAAAACATTAGAAGTAATATAAGAATTACTTATATTACTTACAGGCGTGGTGGCTCACGCCTGTAATCCTAGCACTCTGGGAGGCCAAGACGGGTGGATAGCTCAAGGTCAGGAGTTCGAGACCAGCCTGAGCAAGAGCGAGACCCCGTCTCTACTACAAATAGAAAGAAATTAGTTGGCCAACTAAAAATATATATGTAAAAAAAAAAATTAGCCGGGCATGATGGCGCATGCCTGTAGTCCCAGCTACTTGGGAGGCTGAGGCAGAAGGATTGCTTGAGCCCAGGAGTTTGAGGTTGCTGTGAGCTAGGCTAATGCCACGGCACTCTACAGCCCGGGCAACATAGTGATACTATGTCTAAAAAAAAAAAAAAAAGTTAGAGAGAAATTATGATATTCCAAAATAAACTAAAGCTGGGGAAATTCATTGCTGGTAGAACTGCCTTACAGGAAATGTTAAAAGGAATCTTTTAGGCTAAAATGAAAGAACAGTAGACAGTAAATCAAAGCCATACTAAGAAATAAAGAACAACAGTACAGGTAACTGCATAGGTAAATATAAAAACCAGTATTATTATATTTTTCGTTTGCAACTCTTTTTTTTGCATGATTTAAAAGACAAGCATATAACAATAATTATAAATTTGTGATAATGGATAATAACATATAAAGATGTAATTTGCAACAATAATAACATAAGGAGTAAGAACAGTTGTATAAGAGCATAATTTAGAATGCTATTGAAGTTAAGCTGTTATCATTTCAAACTGGATTGTTATAAATTTAGGATGCTAAATGGAATCCCCAGAATAATCACTAAAAAGAAACTAAAAAATATACAGAGGCAATGAGAAGGGAATCAAAATAGTACACTAGAAAAATCAATTAAACCACAAAAGAAGGCAGTAATAGAAGAATTGAGTAAACAAAAAATAAGACATATAGAAAACAAATAGTGAAATGACAGAAGTCCTTCCTTATCAGTAATCACTTTTTAAAAATCACCACTTAAAAGGCAGAGATTACAGAATGGATTTTTTTAAAGACATGATCCAAACGTATGCTGTCCACAAGAGACTCATTTTGGATTCAAAGACACAAACAGATTGAAAGTGAAAGAATGGAAAAAGATATTTCATGCATATAGTAACCAAAAGAGAGCTAGGGTGACTATACTAATATCAGATAAAATGGATTTCAAATCAAAAACTGTTACAAGAGACAAAGGAAGACATTACATATTGACAATAAGATAAACCTATCAAGAAGATATAATAATTTTAAACATATGTGCACCAACCAAACAACAGAACCCTAAATATATATGAAGCAAAAATGGAAAAAATTAAAGATAGAAAGGACTATTTAAAGGACTTCAATACTCCACCTTATAATGGGCAGTTTCCTAAAAGTTTAGACTTATTATACAATCTACCAATTCCACTCCTAGGAATCTATCCAAGGAAACAAAAACATATGTCCACACAAAGACTCACATGTGAATCATAGCAGCATTATTTATAGTAGCCAAAAACTAGAAACAATGCACCTAGTGAAAGGATAAAGAAAATGATGTATGTATATACAATGGAATAGTACTCAGTAATAAAAAGAAACGAACTACTGAATCATGCAACAATAGGAACAAGCCTTAAAAACATTATGCTAATAAAAGAAGCCAGACACAAAAGATCACATATTGTATGATTCCATTTATAGGAGATTTCCAGAAAAAGCAAATCTATAGCAACAAAAGCAGACCAGTGGTTGCCTGGGGAGGATGGCAACAGATTTCAGGAGTGAGTATAACAGGCATAAGAGAAGTTTTGGGGCTAAAGGAAATGTTCTAAAACTGGATTCTAGTGATAGCTACTCAAATCTATAAATATACTAAAAATTTTTGCATTAATACAATGGATATATTTTATGGTATTATTATTTAAGTTATGCTTCAGTAAGAAAATTGACTCATATGCTTTGATAGTTTTGGTAAAAGATATAAAGAAAACATGTTGTTTTCACATTAATATGTACACTAAAGATGTGCAACACAGAGATATCTTTCTGGAATGGTTTAGATACAGTCTTCTTACAAGTAAAGAGTTGGAATTAATGATAACGTTTTATACTCTCCTTTCTCTCTGCCTGTACTTTTCTTTCTGTCAGATTAAATGATACAGATCCTCAATGAAGATAGTAATTCAGAGCACAATGCAAAATCTTCCAATTCAAAGGTTGAACATTTGCAGTTCCAGCTGTTCACCAGTAACCCTAAAACTCCATGAGCTCTAGTAATCTGTGATTTATTAAGGAACAAATTTAAATTTCTCAAAGCCTAGTGTATGGAACCCTGCTTCTTAGCTAGTGGATGAACTTGGCTCTCCAAAGGAAAACACTTTTGTTTGTCTGCTCCAAATGTTTTGTACATAAGTTTCTATTACTGAACTTTGGCTAATGTCCACAAACATGGAAAAACTATTAGCAAAATCTTTTTTTTTTTTGGAGACATGGTCTCGCTCTGCTGTCCAGGGTGGAGTGCAGTGCCATGATCATAGCTCACTGCAGCCTCAAACTCCTGGGCTCAGACCATCCTACTGCCTCAGACCCCCGAGTATCTGGAATTACAGGTGAGCACCACCACGCCTGGCTAATTTTTTTATTTTTCGTTGAGATGGAGTTTCATTATGTTGCTCAGGCTGTTCTCAAACTCCTGGCTTCAAGCAGTCCTCCCACCTTGACCTCTCAAAGTGCTGTCATTACAGGCGTGAGCCACTACACTCAGCCGGAGGAAAGTCACTTTTTAAAAAGAATCATTCACCCTTAAATTGCTGACTGTAGTCATTTGTCTGAAGTCTCAAAATAACTTATTAATAATTGTCAAAAACTTATCAATGGACATACTAGATTCTGTCTTAGATTTCCCAGCTCTCACTTGGGATTTTCACCTCCGTTTCACAAAGGAAAAGGCCCTCATTGAAGCTAACAAATGATTTTCCTTCACAATGGTTCTATAAACAGAGCCTTAGCGAAGTTGAGTTTCCTGTTTATGGCCGTTAGTCCAAGGTACACAAACACACAACTGAGACTGCATTGTGGCTTATAGCAAACACTTTCACTCACATGTGTGCATTTCTGTATCAATATCATTCAGGTTAAACACACTTTCCTATACATAAATGAAGGAATGTATAAAAGAGGTGTGGAACTGTCAATGTAAAAATCAAGATCACATATTTGGTGAATATGTGCATTTCATCCCTTATGAGTATAGTGTTTATCCTAAGCTAAACTAAACAAGGTTATATTTTCAAGACAGCCTTTCATTTCCATCTTATCATCACCTCTGTCCAATGTCTTAATAAGTAATAATATCTTTAGATTCCATAGGTAAGTAAGCATTGAAAATGAAAGCACAAAGTGTGGCATATTTCACTTGTAATTTTACTTTTCAATAGAATAGAACTAATTGGAGCAATTTTGAAGTTTGCTCTGCACATTAACTGCTTTATAACCGTATCTTCACTCCACCATCCCCTCTTTCAACATTCCTTAGAACCTACCCTACCCCAGGTTTTGTGCTAAACACTGAGGATACAACTGTGAACAACACAGACAGGATCCCTGAATCACAGAACCCTCAGACAACAAAAAACTTAATGTCTGAGCAGTAACAAGTATAAAAAATCTTTTTAAATGAGTCTTAAGTCCAGAGAAACTACAGTGAACATTGTCACACAACAAATAAAATTCAGACTTTCTAAATGTCCTGCCTTTTGACACATGCTACCATTCTAATAGCAGCATTGTTGTTATAGATTTCAAAAACAAAACAAAACAAAAAAATTACTACCATAAAACAAGGTTTTATTCTAAGACATGACCATTATTGATTTATTTTTTGCAAAATCCTCTTGGCCTAAAATTCTAAGTGCTGGCTGGCCCCAAAGTCTTATTTCTAGAAAGTTCAATGAAATAGAACTGTTTTAGTTCATTCTTCTCTATTTCTTATCTTGAGCTATACAAGGGCAAATTGAAGATAATCATAACTCAAATATGACCAAATGATTAATCATAGTCTCTCTTCCTTCTCCCATCCATCACTCACCACCTCTCACTTTCTGAAAGACAAGTGTGTGCAAGCTGCTACCAATGCTGGACTAGAACCAGTGTCTAATATTCCAGCCTCTGGAACTCAGCTTCTCCTTCTCATCCCTGACATGATTCTCTCACATTAGTACACCTTCCCCAGCTCTCAGCTATGAAAGCAGACAGCACTACTCAGCCGGGCTTTTGTTCACCTCATATTTTGAGGGGAGAATACAACATAATACCAGATAGCATTCTCTTTCTGCAGGCTATACCTTGACCTACAGAAACAGTCTGCTGAGTGACTCATTAAAGTTACTTCCTACTCCATTGAGGACTGGGAGCCTGTGTTTAATGACCTGCACTGGAAACTCAATTAGAACAGGAAACATGATTTTTCTGGGCCTCTAGAACAGTAATGTCAACCTATGAACACTCAATAAAAATACCAGTTGAGGAGGGTCGGCCCTCCCTGGGCACATCTTGGGGAGAGGAAACAGCTGAAGATCTTTCTGATACCTACCTTCAACTCTACCATGATTAGAACAGTTCTTTCCAAAGTTGGGTGTGCCAAGCAATGCAGTGGAGTGTAAGAAGGAAATATTAAAGCTTCTGTTTATCTTTATTTTACTTTAAAAATGAAGAAATTCCAGTTTGCTAATGTTTAATATACAAATTGACTTAGGGGCTTTCACCCAATCCACAAATCAGTTGGTAACAAGTCTCCAAGCAGGGGTAGGGACCCTTTGGCATTGGGGTCACACACATGTGGCCCTCTGGATCCTTGAGCTCGTCCTTTTGAATGAATCCAAATTTTACAGAACAAATCCTTTTATTAAAAGGGGTGCAGCAGAGAAAGACGAAGATTTTCTTGCCTCCTTTGGTGCTTAAAAAAGAACAATCTTGAAATCAGAAGGCCGCAGAGTCCCCACCCCTGCTGGAGTGTCTGTCCAAGGGAGGTGCCATCAGGCTATCATCTCACCATGACACATGGCAGTTTACATGTGCCAGGTTAAGTGGACATGTGGATTCTATGCTCCTAAATAGCAGAAAAGTCACAACCCTATATTGAAATGGGAAGAGACCATGAAATTCTTTTGACCACATAGTTGTCACTGTTATTTCACGGTAAAATACTTAAAAGACCTTTTAAACTTAAAGATTAGTTACATGGGTTTTTTTTTTTTCCACAGAAATTCCAAAGTTTGCTGACTTTTGCTGGTATGACGAGTGGCCACCAGTAATATACTACCTGATAGGTATTCACAAAACAGTAAAGGCACTTACTCTGTCCTATCAAAGTAAAGGTGTTGTTTTAACAAGGTGTGTAAAAGTAAATACTGAAAAAGAGCGTTTTGAAAAATACATGTTTGGAAATGTTTCTATTTTTTGTTGCTAAAGAGATAGAAATATGTAACTCTAAAACTACTCATATTTGCACATTTTAAATACATGGAAACTGAATTTTCTAACACACCTTAATATTTTACAAAAGAAGACTTGAAATGAGTATTGAATCTGTTTTTTAAAACATTAAAACGCAACACCTTCCTACTAGGAAGTGCTGAATACAACTTGAAAAGTGAACAATTACCGGCCAACTTTCTACTTCTAAAAATTTTAGAATAATTGAGGGATGGAACAGAGATGTGTACTATGATGTAGTGAGCTGAGACAGCATGAGACCTGTGCAGTCACATGGGACCCCACACTCTAGAAGTACCCCTCATTTAGTTTAATGCTCTGCTGGGACCATCTTGAAATTTTTAATAATATTTGAACAAGGGCTCCACATTTCCATTTGCACTGTACTCCATAAATTATGCAACTGGTTCTGGAACTCAGTAGTCAATGCAGTGCTTCCATTTCAATCTACATATTTTTGAGGTTATCTTTTCTGACATGACAACAATACTAAAATCAAGTATTAATATAAAATCAACTTTGTTGTATCGTAAGTGCTAAACTTGTCAAAAATAATTATACACACAATTACATTTGTATATTGTATATTTATAAATAGTTATACACAATCACAAAATACAAAAAGGAAATTATTTGGAGGCTGGTAAACAAAATTAAAAGTATTTTCATCAATGTTACTTTTTAAATTTCTTTTTGCATGTTTATAATATGCACGATATATTAATGTGGCAACACATGCATATAATTTATAAATAAATAAGCATATATAACACTACATGGTCAACAACTTGTCATTTAAAACACTAACCTAGACGCCCAATGATAATCTTGCACTTTTGGAGCCCAAACTCCAAAATTACTCCCTCTTCCGGCAACACTTCCTATTATTCATCAACAATAGTTTTCAGAAGAGGGAGGCAATTATGGTTTAGTGTAGAGGATCGCACCTAATGAAGTAGGCACGTTTCTTTGCCTCCTCCCCTGACCACCTCCCAGCTCTGGTGTGCGGATGTGTAAGCGCCCTGCCCACGGCGAGGCGCTGCTTAGGCTGCCATGGTGGTGAGACTCGGAACTCAGAAAGCCATGTGTATCTCTCTGTCCTGTTAAGGTCTCACTCGCTCCCACGACTGAATGATGGCACTTCATGCAGTGGGGTAAAGTGAATCCTTTCGGTGACACCGGAGTAATACTACGATTAAAACCTCAAAGTTCGACCGGGCGCTGTGGCTCACGCCCGTAATCCTAGCACTCTTGGAGGCTGAGGCGGGCGGATGGCTCAAGGTCAGGAGTTCGAAACCAGCCTGAGCAAGAGCGAGACCTCGTCTCTACTATAAATAGAAAGAAATTAATTGGCCAACTAAAAATATATAGAAAAAATTAGCTGGGCATGATGGCGCATGCTTGTAGTCCCAGCCACTTGGGAGGCTGAGGCAGGAGGATCGCTTGAGCCCAGGAGTTTGAGGTTGCTGTGAGCTAGGCTGACGCCACAGCACTCACTCTAGCCCAGGCAACAGAGTGAGACTCTGTCTCAAAAAAAAAAAAACCACCTCAAAGTTCTCTCTTAAAGTACACCACAGAAGGTAACTGCGACCAAGTTCTCCGAATAAGGTCGCGGAGATGAAAGGTCTGGCAGGAGGCGACCCTGAAGCCTGGGTGGACTCAAGGCCTAGCCGGGACGCGACCCGAGGGATGGAGGCGAGCAGGGCCTACAGCCGCACGCATCCCCGGAGCGCCGCTTCGCACTTGCTCCTCTGCGTGCCCGAACCTGACAGTCTTCATTCAGCCCGCGTGCTGCGCCCGTCCCCGCCTCGGGCGGCTCGGTGCCAGGGCAGCGCTCCGTCCCCCAGGGTCGCTCCCGGGGTCGCTGCGCCGTGCGGGGCTGGGGGCGGCCACTAGCGCGCGTGAGGAAAGGGCCCGCTGCCATGGCCCCGGGTGGCTGGCCCGCGCGGGAAGGAGTCGGCGCCCCCCACCCCCGCTCTCTCCTAGGACTCACCTGGATGGCTTGGCCGCTGCCCGGGGCCATGGGGCCCCCCACTAACTTGCAGTAGAGCTCGGGCCGGGGCCGCCCGCCGCTGGGCCGGCGCTCCCCGCAGGTGGCGGTGGCCCAGATCTTCGCCGCCTGGGCCAGGTTGAAGTAGGGAGGGTGCAGGCTGAGCCCGGCCGCGGCCCCGGGATCCCGAGCGGTCGCACACCAGTCGGGTAGCAGCAACAGCAGCAAGAGCAGCAGCGGCGGTGGCGGTGGCGGCGGGACGGGCCGCGGTGCCCAGCCCCGAGCGCGCCCGGCCGCCGCCATCCCGCCGCGCAGGGTCCTCCTGCCTGGGCCGCCCTCGGAGGGGCTCGGTGGCACGGCCGTCCGGGCGGCCGCCGCTCTCGGCCCTGTCCCCCAGACCCGCAGTGGCAGGAGCGAGCGCAGCTCGATGTGGGCGGCGCCGGAGCCGCGCCCCTTGCTCCACGCGCGGGGTGCCGGAGGCGTGAGGGCGGCTTCTCTGCCCTGGAACCTGCCGCGGCGGGAGCGGGCACCAGCCAGATCAGGAACTGACAGCGCCCAGCCTCGCGCCAGCAGACGTCGTCGTTCCAGGCGCGCGGCAAACTTCGCGGGCTGAGAAGGGGATAGGCGTTCCCGGGCTCCCACCCAGGCGGCCCGAGCTGGGGGCCGGGACCGTTCGACCTTCCCAATACCAGGTCAGAAATCAGATCGTTCTCCTTTCCAGATACTCAGGGTCCCAGACCAAAGCCAGAAAAGACAGCTCCTGACTAAGAGGGAAGGAGGTTTGCAGCGAATTTAGGAGAGATAGCAAACTTCCACTATCTGCAGAACTTAAATCCAAAGCGTGGTTTCCCAGACTATTACTGATCCCAGCATTGTGCACCTATGATCTCTGTGGCACTGTAGCATACACGGAGCCAGGGAGTTGGGAGTGGTGGAACACTTAAAAGACAGCCAATAGTGCAAGTTGTAGTTTGTCAACCTGGAAAGGCACCTTGGAGAAAATCCTTTAGTTGCCTAATCTGGTGAATTTTACCGATAAACTAAGTAAGAGATATGGAGGGAATTACTCCATCTGTCTTGCTGGCCTCAGAACAGAGGAGGCCAAGGCTGAGGCTTGGTCTTCTATGCAGAACACCTCTTGCCAGAACAGATCCCAATTAGAGAAGTGCAATATTATATTCATACAACAAAACTTTAAAATATATTTGAAAGAAATTTTGAAACACCTAAATAAAAGGAAAGACATCCCATGTTCATGGATTAGGAGACAATATTGTGAAGATGGCAATATTCCCCAAAGTACCTACAGATTCAACACAATCCCTATCAAAATCCCAGCTTACTTTTTAATTTATTATTTTTTTTTGCAGAAATTGACAAGCTGATCCTAAATTCATGTGGAAATGCAAGGGACCCAGGATAGCCAAAATAATTCCAAAAAAGAGCTAAGTCACATGACTCCCACTTCCTGATTTAAAAACTTAATTGTAATCGAGATGGTGTGCTACTGACATAAGCATAAACATATATTGACAGATCAATGAAATAAAATTGACAGCCCAGAAATAAACCCTTACATTTATGGCCACTAGATTTTCTACAGGGTGCCAAGACCATTCAACAGGGAAAGAACAATCTATTCAATAAACAGTGCTGGGAAAACTGGATATCCACATGCAAAAGGACCCCACCTCACACTATATGCAAAAATTAACTTAAAATTGATCAAAGACCTAAATGTAAGAGCTAAAACTATGGAACTATTAGATAAAAACATAGGCATAAATCTTCACTTTGAATTAGCAATGATATCTTAGTTGTAAGAAATCTGAGATATGATTTGATATCATATCTAAGATATCAAAAGCACAAGCAACAAAAGGAAAATATAAATTGAACCTCATTGAATTTTAAAACTTTTGTGCTTCAAAAGTCACCCTCAAGATAGTGAAAGACAGCCCAAAAACGTGGAAGAAAATATTTGCAAATCATATATCTAATTAGAGATTCACATCCAGAATAAAGAACTCTTACAACTTACCCATTAAAAAATGTAATAATGAACAAAAGATTTGAAGAGACATTTCTTCAAGGAGGATGTAAAAAGGGTCAATAGCATGACCATAAAAAGATGCTCATCAAATCATTAGTCATCAGGGAAATACAAATCAAAACTACAATGAGACACCACTTTCACCTATTAAGATAGCTATAATCAAAAAGATAATAACAAGTATTATAGAGGATGTGGAAAAATTGGAGTTTTCACATGTTGTTCGTGGGAATGTAGAATGGTGCAAACACTGTGGCATTTCCTCAAAAAGTTAAACGTAATGTTACTATATGACCCAGCAATTCCAATCCTAAGTAGATACTCAAGAGAATTGAAAACATATATCCACACAAAAAACTCCTACATGAATGTTCATAGCAGCATTATTCATAGTAGCCAAAAAATGAAAACAACTCAATGTTCACCAACTGATGAATGGATAAACAAAATGTGGTATATACATACTATGGAGTATTACTCAACCATAAAAAGGAATGAAATTCTGGTTCATGGTATGACATGAATGAAACTTGAAAACATTATATTCATACTAAGTGAAAGAAACCAGACACAAAAGACCACATATTGCATAGGGAGTGACTGGTATTGGATATGAGGTTTCTTTTTGGAGTGATAAAAATATTCTGGAATTAGATAGTGGTGATGGTTGTACATCTCTGTGAATATACTAAAAGCCACTGAATTGTGCACTTTATGAGTTTATGGTATGTAAATTGCATATTAATAAAGTTATTATCAATTAGCTGGGTGTAGTGGCACATGCCTGTAGTCCCAGCTACTAGGGAGGCTGAGGCAGGAAGATGGCTTGAGCCCAGGAGTTTGTGGTTGCAGTGAACTATGATAACGTTGCTGCACTCTCGGCCTGGTGACAGAGAGAGTCCTGTCTCAAAAAAACAAAAAACAACAAAAAAAGAGGAAGTTATTTAAAATTTTTGCAGAACTGAAATATATATTAAATATAAAAAATGTATGTGAATGTATGTGTGTAAAAGAAGACTCAAAGAGATTTTGAAAGTTATGCAATAGGATAGTCAAGGGATGAAGAAAAGGGATTTTTTTTGTTTATTTTCTCTTCTTTTTGCTTTTAATTTTTACAGCAATGAACATAGACTGCTTTTGTCCTAATAGGAAATTTTGAAATATTCTAATACATCAAGTGAATGGGTGCCCCGCACTACCTATAATAGTCTTGCCCCAGGTGATATGGTCCTACCTAAATTGATGAAAGAAGATTTTTAAAAAGTAAGAAAGATTTTGCATACTTTTAAAAGTCCTTCCAGACACAAGATTATTTGAAGAAAAACATTCAACAAATGGCTAAGATTCCAAACTATTTTATTCAGATGCAAAAGTGAAAGCAAAGCCTAAATTTAAAAAAGCTGTTCTTTGCCCAGGCCAGTAATGCTTCCACACTGCCAGGTCATGTCGCTGAGATGTTCTGATGATATCAGAAACCTCAGCAGCAGCTATGACCATCCCTGGATTCAAACCAAGGTTTCTTTCCTCATAGCACTTCACATTTTGCTATAAAAGGCAATATTTAACAGCTTGACACACAAGTTTATTGTATTGTGCAATGACAATATTTTTCTTTAATGTGTTTTATTACATTCCCTAGTCAGAGGATAAGTAATATCACTGACTTCATGTTGTCATTGCATGTTAAAAATAACTGTGATGTCAAAGCACAGTAAGTGTGTTTGTCCACTGAGAACAGCTTTTAAAGATGACCAAATAAAAGCTACATATCTAAAGTTAATATTTGCCAGTGAAGTTATCTCTCTAAAGATTCCGTATCCAAAGCAAACATCCAGGGAACACCTACCCTCCATGAGTGTGGATACCAGAGGTATAAAGATGAATAATGAGCACAATGATACTTTAGTGGGTGCAAGGTGGTGGGGAGAAAGGTTGTTGTTCTGACGTTTAAATGAACGAATGTATGAGCAAGTGCTTTTAAACATGACAGAAGCAAATATCAAGACCACTTGTGTTTTTAAGGCAAAATTGGACTGTTATGTCTTAATGTGGAAAAATGATGCTTAAAGAAATTAAATTACTTGCCTATGTTTTAAGAAAAATAGGAAAAATAAGTTGGACCCAGGACTTCTGATTCCCAGTTCATGGTCCCAGGAAGACCCTGAGAGGACATAGCCTCCTGGGTGAGGCTCATCTGTGGTGTGAGGGCTACAGATGTGTCCTAAGCATTGGTTTAATTCACCCTAGAGGGGTGGGTAAGACAGACGGGTGCAAACAACCCCAAACTAACACAAGTGAATTCAGGGTTTGGCTGGCCTCCCAATATTTCAGAAGTGATTCCTGAATAGCTAGCTATGTCCTTCAGATCTTTAGAGGGAAATGCAGCTTGCCATGCTATTGAAAAGAATGTCCACAGAGTCAAGAACCTAGACATGCAAGGGTGACAAACTAACTCAGTGTCTTGCAAGAGCATAGTCAACTCGATAATGTCCCTTTCGTACAGTGATCAGCCTAATGTTATACTCAGGGCTGTTGCTCCTTTTAGTCAAAACCTAGGTTTTCTCCTTCTTCTTGTCCTACCCCCTCCCCAATATGGTAGCTTTCTCCTTCTCTCCTCCCAAGTCCTCCTAGGAATATGAACTGGAATCAGAAACCTGGGCCCTGCTTGTTATTATTATACTATTCTTCTTTAAATTGTGTTGTTAGACTACAACAACTTGCCACTGGCCTGGGTTCACTGAATAATCAGGTTGTAGAAGTTGTCCTCTTTCACCATCACTGCACAGAGAAACAGTGACGTCATTCTAGGCCAACAGCAGAAGGTAGATCACCAACAGCAACAAAAAGAATGCAAGCAAAACAGAAAAACTAATGGCATTTCTACTTATTGTGACACCATGCATCTGCTGAGGCCTCTCCCTTGAAAATCAGAAGAGACTAGACAATGAATAAAGTTCTCCTACCCAATTGGTTAGCTTCATTGCAAACTTTAAGATGGAAAGCATTTTTTGAACCCAACCATTCTATTATTCAAGAAAAAAAAAACTTTTATTAACTTTTATTACTCTTCTATCATGACCTCCCGCTTTGAAAGAGTTTCATCAACTATATTTCTTAACAAGTATTTTTCCGTGTTATTAAAGATCTACCTAACTGCAAACGTAGGCTTTTGATTAGCAAGAAACAATTAGCATGACCACACTGAACTGAAATCATTCCAGTTCAAAATGAAGAAAGTGTGCTTGCATTAGCCTGTGTTGTCACACTCTAAATAAAGGCAGAGTTTCTATTAATACTAGTCATTTTGAAAAGTGAGAATTACCCCTAGACCCCTGGGCATCAGGAAGCACAAATGTAACACCACCCGCTTTTGTTTATCTGTAAAGAAGTCAAGGTTAGGGGACTTGCTCAATTCCTCACCACCATGAAATGGTATCCGGAATCCAGCCATGTGCCTGTCTCGGATTACAGTTCAGCTCCCCCTCCTCCCTTAAATGTGGGCCTCCCTATTCCAGGTCCCCAGATCTAAGGACTTCTTGTAAAGTGGTGATACTCGCTTGGCACATGGCCTGTGTCTGGTTCATCTTCTGAGGTCAGAATCTCCAGTGCTAACCAAACCAGAGTGGAATTTTTGGCCTAATTGTATCCAGTGTTTTGCTCACTGCAAGCAGATTCCAGCTTTGGTTGGAACCTTGACAATGGTACCTCCCGTTAGGGCACTCCCTGGTAGTTAGCTCTGCCAAAGACCCTATAAAGAATTCACATTCCAATGGCATGAATTTCCTCTCCAGCTCTTGCTTCACACAGTCCAGTTTGGCCTTTATGTGAAATATGCAGTTGGGCCAAGCAGGTAATTTTATACATTTGTTATTAAGGAGGATTCCTTTTTTCCACCCTAAATGTGTGTTACTACAAGCAATAGTTCTAGGATAAAAGAAAGCCTACACCTATGTAATGGTACCTTTGCTTTACAATGACATTTTTTTCTATCAGCCCAGGGCTACCCTGCAAAGTGGGTAAAAGCCATTATTCTCATTTTATGGATGAGCAAAAATAACATAGTGAGTAATTAAATCGTCTTACTCAGGCTTAGTGGAGACTTCAGAAATGGAGCCTTCATTCTCTTGACATGAAGTTAGTTATTAATCTGGCAGACATTTTGAGCAAAAATTAGAAATCAACCTATAAAATATCTTCTTGCATCATTTTCACATTTTCCCCTTTTGGGTCACCCGATGTTTAAGAATTTGAACCCCATTGAATAGTCTCTATGCCCCACGAGAGGTAGCACTAACAGGAGGATGAAAATATGTCACCACTTAGGGTCAACCACACTGCGTTTTGTGTCTGTGTCCAAAATATATCACTTCAGAGACACGCATTTTGGTAAAAACTTGCCAGACAGCCTCAATGAAGGGCTATTTAAGTGTGTAAGCTAGAGACTCTTTGTGGACAGGGGCTGGCCCAAGGATGTTTTTCTGTGTCTCCTTTAAGATCTCCGTAAAAGTGCCTTACACAGAGTAGCAGGTTCATAAATGTTTGTCAAAATTCAAATAGAATTAATTTCACTTGAACTGTAGAGTATAGGGCCAACAGACAATTTTGTAGACGATATAATCACTGAAATCCCTCATCACTTAATGCTTTTTAATAACCCTCATAATGCTGAGGAGTTCACAGAACAAATGGAGGTACTTATTTCAACACTTTCTTCTCCTTTCCTTCTTCTCCTCCTTCTTCTCCTTCTCCTCCTCCTCCTCCTCCTCCTCCTTCTTCTTCTTCTTCCTCTTCTTCCTCATCCTCCTTCTTCTTCTTCCTCTTCCTCTTCTTCCTCCTCCTCCTCCTTCTTCTCCTTCTCCTCCTCCTCCTTCTTCTTCTTCTTCCTCTTCTTCCTCCTCTTTCTCCTCCTCCTCCTCCTCCTCCTTCTCTTTCTTCTTCAATCGGATCTCTCTCTATCACCTGGGCTAGAGTGCAGTGGCATCATCATAGCTCACTGCAATCTCCAATTCCTGGGCTCAACTGATCTTCCTACCTCAGCCTCCAAATAGGTAGGACTACAAGCACATACCACAAGTGCCTGACTAATTTTTTTTAAATTTTTTGTAGAGATAGGGTCTCGCTATTGCCCAAGCTAGTCTTGAACTCCTGGGTTCAAGCAATCCTCCCACCTCAGCCTCCCGAAGTGCTAGGATTACAGGTGTGAGCCACCACACCTGCCACTTACTTCTTAAGAAGGCAGTATAGATCCAACTTACTCAGTTCTATACTTTTCTACCCTAGATTTATGGAGTGCTTTATTATGTTTGTGGAGTTTACCATTTATTTCTTTATCTCATCCAGTGTGTTTTTCTAGAAGTAAATTTCAAAGAGGACTCTGAGGGTGGTGGGTTAAATAGCCCCGGCATTCTACACCAGATCAAGATGTTGTCACCACTCCCTCCTGCCTACTGTATCAACCGAAGCTCTATTGCTTGGCTTTCACAGCCTCCAGATTTGACTTTGCCCTCCTAAGTGCACTTCTTTGTCCCTACTACTGAGTATCCATCTTCTCATGATTGGGGCTGCCCCCTGATGTCAAATGAGCTGTCAAAATTCTGTCCATTTCATTTCCTAAGTAATTCTCAAAGGAGTCTCCTCCATGCCAGTCCGATGGTCCCAGGCTTAGGATGAGACTCATTACCTCTCACCCAAATTGTTCCAAAGTCTTCTAGCTCCCTCCAGTCTTATCCTTGTCCAATCCTGTATGGCAGCCAAGAGAAACATTTAATTTAGATTAAAAATTAAAAATTGAGTTCCTCAGTCACCCTGGCCATCTCAAGTGTCTTACCATATTCAATATTATAAATTATATAACACTTACAAACATTTATAAACATTTACAAATTATAAAACATTTTCATCATTGCTGAAAGTTCTATTGAACAGTACCATTCTAGAACATAAATTTGATCATATTGCTACTCTGCTTAACACCATTTAATGTTTCTTACCATTTAGGATAAAGTCTAAACTTTTTAGTAGGATGGTTATAAGTTGACCTTGGCCTTCTTTTCAGCCCTATCTCCTTCACTTGCCTGCATTGTACACAGTGTACTCCAGCTTTATCAAACTATTCCCCTTTCCACAGTGTGTCATCACAACTTTGCATATGTGCATAGTTTCTGCCAGGAGTGCCCTTCTCCATCTTAGCCACTTATATCACTCCAATCCATTCTTCTAAATTCACCTTGGGCATTACCTTATTTGGCAGGTATGATGGTTAATTTTATGGGTCAACTTGACTGGGTTAAGGGATACCTGGACAGCTAGTAAAACATTATTTCTGGGTATGTCTGCAAGGGTGTTTCCAGAAGAGATTAGCATTTGAATCAGTAGACTTGAGTAAAGAAGATCCACCCTCACCAACGTAACAGGCAACTTCCAATCCACTGAGGGTCCAGATGGAACAAAAAGGCAAAGGAAGGGTGAATTTGTTTTCTCTTCTTGAGCCAAGACATGTGTCTTCTCCTGCCCTAAAATATCAGAGCTCTTGGTTCTGCAGCCTTCAGACTCTAGAACTTATACCAGCACCTATTCACCCCCACCCCATTCTCAGGCTTTTGGCCTTGAAGAGAGTTATACAATTGGCTCCTCTGCTTCTCAGACTTTTGATCTTGGACTGAATTACATAACGGCTTCCCTGGTTCTCCAGCTTGCAGATGGCATATTGAAGCACTGTTTGGCTTCCATAATTGTGTAAGCCAATTCCTCTAATAAATCCAAGCCACGCACAGTGGCTCATGCCTGTAATCCCAGCACTTCGGGAGGTCAAGGCAGGAGGATTCCCAGGAGTTCTAGACCAACCTGAGTAACATAGCGAGACTTGATCTCTACAGAAAATTTAAATATTCGCTGGGCGTGGTGGCACATGCCTTAGTCCCATCTGCTCAAGAGGCTGAGGCAGGAGGATCACTTGAGCCCAGAAGTTCAAGACTGCAGTGAGCTATGAGTACCACTGCACTCCAACCTGGGTGACAGAGTGAGACTCTGTCTCTAAAAAAGTAAAATCCATACACATACCCATGCGCGCGCGCACACACACACACACACACACACACACACACACACACTTCCTATTGGTTCTGTTTCTCTAGAGTCTCTCTTATCAAGAGACATTTTGGCCTCCATAATTCTATGAGCCAATTCCTATAATAAATCCATATATAGCCAGTCCCTGGGTTACAGATGAGATATGTTCCTGAGAACGTCTTTAGGTCAGATTTGTATGTAACCCAGATCCCTGATGAACAGTCCATATAGACAATAATAATGATAACAATATTATAATGGCTTATATGTGGTAATAATAATATAATGTAATACTGTAGTAATAATACTCCTTTATGTAATAATAAGGTACAGAAACTATTGTGCTCTTTCAGAAAAACAGAATTTGCATTTATACAACCTTTACAATTTTTCTATGACAGGCTATTACAATGTTTGCCCCCAGGGAATGATGTCTCTCAGAATCATGTCCTTGTGTTGTTTCCTCCCACACTGAGGCTGGGCTTGGACATACGACTTGCTTTGGCAAATGGGACACTAGCAAGCATGATGCAAACAGAGGTTTAATGAGCTCTTCTCCTCTTGGAACTCTCTTTCAGAACTCAGACTCAATGTTGTAAGGAAGTCCAACTACTGCTAAAGAAAGAAGGTATATAGAAAGAAGGTCCTGGAGTATGAGAGACTACATAGGACATGGCAAGGTAAAGCCATCTTGTATGTTACAGTCCCATTCAAGCCCTCAGATGATGATTTGTGCATGAGAGACCCCAAGAAAGACCAGCATAAGAACTGCCCAACTGACCTCTGCCCAGATTGAATCATGAACAAATGAATACTTCTTGTTTCAAGCCACTGTTTTTGGAGATGGTCTATTACGCAACATTAGACAACCAAAACACTCAAAATCTTATCTCTTCTTCCAAATCACCAACATGAGCTGATAAATGTCACCTATTTGTAGGCTCTGTTTTTAAATGCCTTCATGCATTTAAAAGTGAAATATAGATTTTCTGATTTGGGTGAGGAAGATTTTACTTCTAGGCATTTCTGGGAACTTGAGATTTTAGAATTTCACTTCTTTTTTTTTTTTTCCTATGTAGTTAGTGTCTTCAAGAAGACAAAATTGAGTTTGTCTCTTGTTTTTTGTTTTTTTCTTATTTTCTGGCTTTTGCTTCTGGATAAGTATCTAGGGAAAAGGAAAATTTGATCTCTTGAGTCTCATGCCCTGTTTTCTGTACTTGCCAAAATCATGTCCTTGGGACTTCATCCCAAGTTTAAAAAATGTTTGTGCGAATATGTTTTCTGCCAAAGCACCAAGAGTGGTGCCAGAAAGGATAATTCTACAAAAATAGATTTCTTCAATCTGTATCTATGCAAATCTACAAGACAAATATTCGTTTTGTCGTTATCTTATAAGGGTCACAGTTTTTCTCTGAAAGCAGGTTTTGACCATTTGTGAATCTTCCTTTCAAGCATAGCCTTGGCTTCATTTTTTTTCCCTTAGCTATGAGTTACTATTTTAGATTTCCTCTTTCCATTCTTTATGTACCTTTTATAGGTTGGTCTTTGAAAGAAGTACTTTTCCATTGTGTATAAGTTGGAAAAAGTGTGGTTTACCTTGAGTCAAGAAGTTTCTTTAGTTACTTCATCAGGCATTGGAAAGCCCACTAACATGGACTAAGCAAAAAGAATAAAAAATTGAAAGAAAAAGGCACAAAAGCTAGTTTTTCAGACCAATGCCAGTCCATAAACTGTTGTTGCAATGAGAAAAGCACAAAAATTGAGAGTGTTTATAAACTTTTTTAGCAATTTAATACTAAATATTGCTGTGACATCCAACTATGTGATCATTTTCCTCACAGCCCAGTTGTATTGTATATTACAAAATATTGGCCAACATTGGAATAGAATGTATTTTAGTGGTCTTTTTTCACAGATAAAGAAGCACTAGTCTAAAATGATCTCTGTAAATGACCTTCCAGCCTCAGGGCTAAGACAGTGTTGGACCCAGAAGGGGCACTCAAAGGACATTTGCTGATTACTGATTCTTGCTTGATGGATAGTTTCTAATCTCATGATGCTCTAAGATTATGTTAAGCCTTTATCATTCACATGCAACAAATATAAAAAAAATCAGTTTTGCAACTTTTTAAAAAATGGCATGAAATAACCTGCCTAATTCCCTTGGCTCAGGGTGAGTAATTGCAGCTAGGTTTAGACAACTCAAAAGAAATGACACATATGCTAAAGTTAAAATTAGTTTCCCTTATTCCATAATAGCACCTACCAATTTAGCTGCCTCTGCACAGAGACATTGGTGTAAGGCTGTTGTTTTAATAATATGAACTCACTGTATGGACTAAATCCATGACTCATCTGTCATGAAGAATATATGCATCATTGGGTTATTTCAGGTGAAAGCGATTCCCTATACTTAGTACAGTACACCATGCTCCTTGTGGAGTATATCTTCAAAATTGCTCTTTGCCTTACAGCAGTGGTCCCCAACCATTTTGGCACCAAGGATCGGTTTCATGGAAGACAATTTTTCCACTAACGGGAGTGGGGACGGGGGGAGGTGGACTTGGGGTGGGGAGGTGGAGTTCCGCAGCCGGGTTCCCAACAGGCCACGGGCCAGTTCCCATCTGCGGCCCTGGGGCAGGGGACTGCACCCTTACACGACCTTTACTAACTCAGGTTTAAGACTAAGGAGGCCTGAGTGCATAGTAGGTATTACATCCTCAATTCTTAGGCCTCTTCCCCTCCCATGACACATCAGCCTCAGGGAAGTCCTACTGCTGATTTTGCTCTGACATGTGCCCCAGTCCCATTATTTGGAATATTACTTCCTTCCCGTGTGAGTTTAGACAAGCCGCTTAGTCTTGATATATCTCAGATCCCTCACCTGAAATGAAAAATGAACATAAGGATATTGTGATAGTTAAATGACATAATGTATGTGAAAGTGTCTCTGCAGGACTAGACCTGTTGGTGGTCACTGTCATTTTCCCTTCACCTGGCCCTTGCTCCCTTGACCAAGCCATCATCACACATTATAGTATAGTAATTAAGCCCACAGGCTGTGGAGTTACAGACATGAGTTCAAGTCCCAGCTTCCTCATCTAATAGCTAATGTGAACTTGTGATTTCAGGTAATTTATTTAACCTCTTTAAGTCTCAGTTTCTTCAACCTAAGCATCCACAAATGGATGAATGGATAAAGAAAATAGACCTATGCACACACATACACAGATATATGTGTGTGTGTATATATGTGATATATATATATACACACACACAATGAAATATTATTCAGCCATAAAAAAGGAGATCCTGCCATTTGCAACAACATTGATGAACATGGAGGACATTATGAGCAGTAAAATAAGCCAGACGGAGAATGACAAATACTACATAATCTCATGTATACATGGAATCTAAAAAAAAGTTAAACTCATAGAAGCAGAGAGTAGAGTGTTGGTTGCCAGGAGCTGGGGTAAGGGTATGGAATGGACAGTTGTTGGTCAAAGGGTACAAAGTTTCAGTCATAAGATGAACAAATCCTGGAGAGCTCATGTACAGCACAGACGGTGACAGACACATTAATTGATTTGACTATGGTAATCATTCTACAATATATGAATATATGAAATCATCATGATATATGCCTTGAATATATTTAATCTTTATTTGGAAATTACATTTTTTAAAGTCTCAGTTTCTTCATGTGAAAAATGTTACCTATAGCATAAGATTTGTAAATGCTGAAGCAAGTAATAATTGTAAAGGGTCTAATGCAATGCTGATACATAGTGTGCCTACAGTTCAAGCTAGCTATTGTTATTTTTGTGTTCAGTTCCAGACACAGGTCTTGACCCATTATGTCTGAATTTCTATCCAGGAGTCTACCTAGGTTCCCAACTTCTCAGAACCTTAGAAGCTTTCTTTGTTCTTGCCATTTAGTGCCATTCCCTTGTGATTGCATTTCTGCTCCCAGCAGCTGGCCTCCTTTCTTGGATGTAGCCCCCTGCTGCCCACTTTTTGACCTTGCCACAGCCCTGGAGGATGGGAGGGCCTTTGAGGAGTCCTGTGGAAGCTCTCACTGTCCTAAGCTCCTCTGGTCAGCTGGTCTGTCATCTGCCCCAGACCCCCTGGAACATGGCACCAGCCTCTAGGCTTCTTCACTTTCTGTTCAGAGCTGCCTGGATCCCTACCTCTCAGTGAACCTGACTCACCCCAGGATTGAGCCAGAGTGACCTGGCCCTTAGGCCACCTGCTGAGCCCCAGCACTAACAGGGAGGACATTAGTCCCCTCCTGGGATTGGCACATCACCATAGTGTCATAATACTGGCACCAGACTTAAGGCAGTTGTTGTAAGAACTGCTTTGTCCAGAAGCTGTGTTTGATCATGGCTCTTCTGTGAGCTTCTGCTGACATTTCTCTTTCCAGTGCACTTGGAGTTTTGCCCTAGACCCTTCCACTTTTTGTTTATGGTTCCTTCTCCAGCCCCATTCCACTTGCTGGGGGAACTGAGGATTCTACACCTCCACAAAAGGCATTAAAGCCATCATGACCTGCACCTCTGGGACACTGAGGAGTGGCAAGGGATCCTGTAGGAGCCCAAGGTCCCTGTGCAACTGCAAACTTCTAGACCCCCACCCTCCCACCACACACACACACACACACACACACACACACACACACACATAGATTCTAAGTTAAATTAAAACACACACAGACACACACAACAATGGAGGCACATTCCCTTAGCAATAACTTATACGCCCCTTGGGCACCTTCTAGACCCATGCTAGAGACCAGCAGTGAGATTTGTTTTGGGGGTGGAGGAGGGAAGGCTCTGTCTCCAGTGGCCTCACTTATGAGCTGGTGGCCACATGCCTTAGATTCCTGAATAAGAGAGAACCACACAAACACAGGCTCCAAATCTCATTAGAGAAAAGAGTGCCAGAAACTTTGGTTCCATATTTGAAAGGCTTGTGGATTCTCAAATAATCTGTGAGAATTATTTATTCATTCATTTATTCAAACATACTCAGTGAGCAGCAACTATATGTTAGATGTCAGACTTGGCATCGGGGCTGCAAAGAGAATGAAGCAAACACGGCTTCTGCCTCTTTGTGGTTCACAGTCTGAGGTTCAGTCCCACTGAGGTTCCTATGATCCTAAACTGCTCTATGGCCTCTAAGCTGTAAGAAGCCCACCCAGGAACTCTCACTGAAAGAATGGGGTTCCTACCATACTTGAGATTACACTATTTTTAAACTATAGTTTGCTATTATACATTGCTATATAATTGGCAAACAGGGCCCCAGAAGTCAAATGGTAATAAAAATATTGTACTCTGCATTTCAACCATGGGGGCAGGGGATCCGTTTTCTCCACAAACAAAATTAAATTTTCACTCCACTCTTGCTCCCATGCAAAGCTGTGAGAGAATTTCCACAGCAAGGGAGCCTTTTGGTCCATTTTCTTTAAGGACTGAACTCAGCTTTTGTGGCTTCTCTTAAATGGTTTCGGTTCAAATAGAGATAAAATGAAGCAAGTGCCAACTTTGCAAATAATTTAGAACTAAATCTGTGTGTATGTGTCTCCTACGTTTTACCCCTTAAGAGAGTAGCAACTTGACAGTAAAATCGAAGGACTGAGATATCAACTGGACAGAATTGAAGGTCCCCAGTACGTTAAAAGATAATTCTCTGCGGTAGATACTTGGATCCCTCAGCAGAATGCTGAAGGCAGCTATAGTTAGGAGGCGCCTCTTCTTGGCCCCTTCATAATAGAAGTTTTTATTCCCAAGGGCCAGATCAGTGACAGGGTACTTTCCAACTATTAGCCTAGACTCCCCTTAACAAATGTTAGAAGCTAAGGGAGCTAAGTTACACAACAATGCTAAACATCCAAATGAAAATCAGACACTTCAGGCAAAATCTAGACGTCTGACCAGGGACTGAAGGCTCCTAGGCTGGTATGTCTATGCCAGAGCCTTAGTCCAGTAGGTCCAGATGAGGCTCCCAGAAATCCTGCCATGTACATATATAGCTCATGGCTCATTCGCTGCATGTTTTAAACTGCAAAGCATTTGACAGAGCAGTGTCAAAGGCAACGGACCCAAGGGAGCATCATCCATTCCATCACTAAAGAGAAGGAAATCCGACATTTTGTTAAATCACTATGATGGATAATAAAAGCAAAATTACTAGAGCGTACCAAAAGCAAAGAGTAAAAAAGGCATGGATGGTTATTGGCTACTTGGGGGATAGCTGTGCCATTTTGTAAAGTCACTCTACATCAATGTGGCCTTCCTTCTCCCTGGGGAAAGGAGTAAGTGGAATCGTCATATAAAGCCAAGCTAGGACCAGCATTCCATGGGTTAGGGCACCCTACCTGGAGGCAATATTCTGATGCCCCACCCCAAAAAAGAGAGAGTGCTCGGCCAGGCACAGTGGCTCATGCCTGTAATCCTAGCCTTCAGAATGGAAAATGTCACTTACTACTCATGCAGTCAAAAGGCCTGTTTCCTGGACCTTTTCCCCAGGACGGAAAAAAATCAAATTCTTAGAAAAGAAAAGTAAGGGAAAGAAAAGAAAAGAAAATGGAGAAAGAAAAAAAAATAGCTATTTGAAACAGTGGTGGGGAAATGGATGAATTTTTTCCTTCATTTACATCATTGTAATGAAGCATCATTCGTGCTGTAATGAAGGCTGAGAGTCCTCTGGGGCAGACCAGGCTCTTTGGGAGGATGTGTGTGGGGTCCGTGTGAGTGTGGCTGTGTGGACGTGGGTGTGGAGAGCACTGTGGGTGTGTGCGCCGGTCTGTGTGGAATGTGGAGAGTGTGCACAGTGTGTATGGAGTTTGGGAAGACTGTGTGTGTGTAAGTGTGGGTGTGCAGACTTGAGTGTGGACAGCCTTGTGTGTGAGCAACGTGGAGACTACACAGTGAGTGTGGAGTTTGGAGAGCGTGGGTGTGTGTGTGTAAGTGGGTGTGTGGAACCTGTGTGGGTGTGGAGTTCGGAGAGTGTGTGTGTGTGTGTGTGTGTGTGTGTAAGTGGGTGTGTGGAACCTGTATGTATGTGGAGTTTGGAGAGTGTTTGTGTGTGTGTGTAAGTGGGTGTGTGGAACCTGTGTGTGTGTGCAGTTCGGAGAGTGTGTGTGTGTAAGCGGGTCTGCGGAACCTGTGTGTGTGTGGAGTTTGCAGAGTGTGTGTGTGTGTGTAAGTGGGTGTGTGGAACCTGTGTGTGTGTGGAGTTTGGAGAGTGTGTGTGTGTGTGTGTGTGTAAGCGGGTCTGCGGAACCTGTGTGTGTGTGCAGTTCGGAGAGTATGTGTGGGTGTGTAAGGGGGTGTGTGGACGTGCGTGTGGAGAGCTGTGTGCGTGCGGAGCGCAGTGTGCACTCTCTCAAAAAGAGAGAGAAGAAAAGAAAAAAAAGAGACAAGAAAAAAGAAAGAGTACTGGACCAGGGCATAGGTGGTGATGAGAGTAGACAAAAGTGAATGACTTAAAAATTTTTTAGTCAACAGAATTCAGTGATTGGTGT
>CAUYRT010021326.1:0-14924 GCA_963574885.1 Lepilemur ruficaudatus | reverse complement strand
TGAAATTGAAACAGCAATAAAAAACCTTCCTAAAAAGAAAAGTCCTGGACCAGATGGTTTCACACCAGAATTTTACCATACCTACAAAGAAGAACTGGTGCCTATCCTGCAGAAATTATTCCACAACATCGAGAAGGATGGAATCCTCCCCAACACATTTTATGAAGCCACCATAACCCTGATACCAAAACCAGGAAAGGATTCAACAAAAAAGAAAACTACAGACCAATATCCCTTATGAATATAGACGCAAAAATTCTCAACAAAATTCTAGCTAACCAAATCCAGGTGCTTATCAAGAAAATAATCCATCACAACCAAGTGGGCTTCATCCCAGGGATGCAGGGATAGTTTAATATAGGCAAATATATAAATGTAATTCACCACATAAACAGAAGCAAAAACAAAGACCATATGATCCTCTCAATAGACGCAGAAAAAGCATTTGACAAAATTCAACACCCTTTTATGACAAGAACGCTAACATTGTTCTCTCTTACATGTGCTGTTTCTATTCTGTACCTCACAAATCCTATGGGGAAAGAGCCCCTTTCTTTAATTTACTTTTAAAAAAAAGGAAAAGAAAAAGAAAAATTCATCACACAAAGCATTTACGTGCATAGCAGATTTTATTAAAGGTTTGAGAAGATGGATAGAGCAAGTCTGCCCTACGGTGATTAAAACAACTCAAAATTATGTGCCTAAAAGAATTTCCCTTTTTTTTTCTTGTCTTTACCTTCCAGATAGAATCTGGGCCTATTTTTTTCACATCCTAACTTTTTCACACTTAAATTTGTTCATAAAGAAAGAAAAAAAATCAGTTTGTTCCCTAAGAATAATTCTGGCACTTGCCACCAAGATGATCATTTTATTTACCTTTTTGCCCTGGCGAAAGTCCTCAAAAGGGCTAAGAAGCTTGAATTACATTAACAATGGGCTCTAAAACATACCTGGCTTTACCTTGATGAAATATGAAAGGAGTGTTATTTTTCCCAATATTTTTTCTTTTTTTGGTCATGCACATGTGTCAAGAAACAGCAGAGTTGGCAATAGCAACATCTTTCAATTTAGATAACCACACAGGCCTGAATAGACACCAGAATGTCTCTTTAGCATCCTTCAATGCAGAGAGATGACATTTTGCTAAGGTATTATGTTTAGTGAAAGTAATTTGAGGACCCCAGTCAGGACCAGATTCATAGGCATCTGACCAATGCAATTGCACAGGGCCCCGCCCTCAGAAGGGCTCTGCAGTTGGTTTATTGCTCTGCTGTCACTCTTAGAATTCTTAATCATCTTTAAATAAGGAGCCCTGTATTTTCATTTTGCATTGATTCCCAAAAATTACATGGCTTGTGCTGGCTTTGGTGTCTGCTTTGTGCCTTTTATCTGCTAGCCAGCATTATACCTTCTAAATGCACAAGAAGGTAAATTAAAACTATCAGAAGATGTCAAGCCAAACAGCATCTCAGCTAGATCACGGACTAAAATTCAACTTTGACCAACGTCAGGTACCTTAGAGTTGGGCTCCTCCAAGTATGGCCTAGACACTGCAAACTCATCTGTAAACAGTTGTTGATCCTCAAGGAAACAAATATAGAAACTGCAAGTAAGTACTTAGAAACTTCTTAACAAGTGTTATTGTCATAATATCAAAACATGATCATTTTTCTAGTCATTCATTCTTATTGGATTTTATAGAAATATGGATCCATGACAGATGGGGGAGGAAGGAAATACTGTGGTCCCTGCCTCAGATATTTGAAAAGCACTGCCTGAGAGTCACAGTTTCTTTTCCAACCAAGAACAAGGAACAGGTCAAGCACAACAAGATACTTAGAGACAGAGACTACAAATGAAATGTCTGATGAAGATGCCACACTCAAGAATTTGGGATTCCATGACATGGGCCATACTAAAGAGATTTATGGAACAAACAAAACACCTAAAACATTTTAGAAACTCTTTTTTGCCTAACAGCTGCCACAGAAAATATACTTTCTGGGAAAATCTTCTTAATATTATTACATTAAAAGTATACTCTTTGGACTTAAATGTAGGTAGATCAACAATAGTTCTGTATTTCCCACTATTTCCCAATGCAAAATTAAACATTTAGAGAGTGGTGTGCTCTAGACTGGATCTGGCTTTTCCACACTTCCTGAGGGACTAACTACACTTAGAGATTGTTTACTGCCCTGGTGTTCTGATCCTGATGGAAGATTGTACACTACCACACTTTATCCTCTCTGGAACTTCATTAATTTAATATATTGCATTTGCTTCTTCACTCAGAGGAATGTGGCTCTTGGCTTATATTTAATATAAGCTATGTGTATGGGGGTCTAGATGTTTGCCTATGTTCAAATTGGAATGCCAAAACTGTTTGCCTTTACCTCCTCTCCTGAGCTTTTTATGTCATTTTCTTGTCTATATAGAAGGCTTTCTTGCTACCTAACAGATAACAAGAGGCAGGGTAGTGACTAGGGCTCCTCAAATCGTTGCATTTGAGCCAAGTCTTGGCAAAATACCATCTGCTTACACCAAGGGTTGCTCTATGAAATAGCCTCACAAAACCTATTCTTGTGTTTACTAAGAGGCAGTTGTTGGGTTTGGTGTTCACAATATTACACCCTCAGGAGAAATTCCTGCCTGCCCTTGTTACAAGCAATAGTTAAGGTTTTCCTGCCCAATTAGTCTCTTTTTATGTCATAGATGCTGTAAGTTGTATACGCTTTCTCTTTCTTTTTGGCTGCTAGGACACCAATTAGTACCAAATTCACAGTCCTTTTGTACCAACTCCATAGGCTTTTATGGAAGAGTTTTATATTCAATTTGTTCTTAACGCCATGTTAATAAATCCCTCTCTAGTTTGTTGTTTCTTTCTTTGCCTACTTACAATTTATGTTATATCTTGTAAAATAATTCAGTTGATATTAAAAGAAAATGTTAGGTAAAGACAGAACAGAGAGACCAGAAATGGTACACAAACCAGGGGAAAAGGAAGGAGGGAGGAAAAAAAGGGAGGGAGGAGGGAAAGAGGGAGGAAGAGAGTAAAACAAGAAGAGAAGGGGTCCTATTCTTGTGCTAAGAAGCTGAAATGAGAGTCTCACAGAATTCAGGTGGTGAGGAAGCCATAGAAAAAGAGGTATAGATTATTATAGGCTGGAATTAATATAAAAATCACTTCAAAGCTAAAATATGAGAACTTCTCTCCAACTGCATTGTTCATTATCTATTGCTTTTTAAACATGCCCAAGTGTAAATATAATAAGAGATGAAATGAAGCTTTTCCTGGCACCTCAGAAGCTTGGCTAAAGCCTCAAATCTAAGGGCAAAAGTTAACTATTATCTTCTTTCCCATTCTAAGAAAATATTCTAGACACATCCCTGTAGGACTTACTAAGCAGTGTCCGAACTTGTTCTTCAACCACCAAGTCCATCAGCCAACACCAACCTGGAGGAGCAGAAGATACAATAGAGGACAGGCGTTAGTGGGAATGAGGAACAGCTTGGTGGTTTTTCTCACCTCCCCATGGAGTGCTTCCTCTCCGACACATATACTCCTCAAGCCAAGACAAGAGGGGTATGAGGGAAGCTCTCAAAGGGATTGGGGTTATTTTCCAGAGAGGAGATTGGTACCTCAGCCTCTAGCTGGGTGTTTGCTAAGCTGTCGGATCTCAGGTACCCACCCCTTTAAAGAAGTCTTGGGAGACCCTGACATGTTCAGTGTGTCTCCACCAGTTTGGGACTATACATGAAGATATACACCAATGGCTGCCTCTCCTCAGAGAAGTCTGAGGGTGAGAGGCCAGTTGGAGGGGACTATGGCAGAAAGTGAGGAGAGAGGGCAGCAGTGGAGGTGACCTGAACTTCCAGTTTTCCTTCAGACCAAGGGGAAGTTGCAGAAGATAGCTAGGCTCTTGCCATCTTGAAAGGACCCCAATGGAGAGAGTTTCTCACTGGGTGGAGGAAACCCCAAGGGTAGACGTCTGTAATGGGAGAAGAGGAAGGCTCATAGCGATGAACAAGATGAAGCTTCACCTGTGTGAGGGAACTGCCATGTGGATGTCCCCAGAGAAGCCTCTCCAAAGAACCCACCAATGCACCTGGCAAAAGAACAAGTGCTGGGCATCTGCCACGGGGAGGGTGCTGGCAGCCGAACCAGTCATCATACAGCAGTCAAGTAGGGGCCTTTGCTCCTCCTCTGGTGCCTACAGGGAAGAAGCCATGTCTGGTCCAGGCCACAGTTAGGGAGAAGGGGTATGTCTTTGAATTCACTGACAGTTTAATTTTTTTACTTCAATTAAACATTTTCATAGGTGAAAAAAAAAAAAAAAACCTATCCTAATCTCTAAAACTTATCATAAAAGCAATGGGCTCTGTAGGCCCTGAGAAGGGAAATCCAATTCATTTGGATAGTGGGGGAAATAATGGTATTTTACTGATTTGAATCTACTCAGGTTCAGCCTATTCAATACATCATTTATATAACTTTAAGGATTTTGATTCAAAATAGAAAACAAAACAATTAAAACATCACCAAAAAAGAAAAAAGTTGGGAGGCCTAGTAATATAAAGTAGCCTCCCTCTTCTCAGAACACTTACAAGATGTTTTAATTAAAATTAAATTGATAATGTCATCTTACACCTTAATTTTTCCCTTTCTCAGATAGTTGACCTTTCCTCTCACCCACCGTCTTCCTTCTCCTTTTCCAGAGTCTCCCACTTTTTACTTACTTTTTTCTAATTAATCAGAGTAATAAAAAAGGGTGGACAAATACAAAAGTGGGAATTTGTTTTAGAAAATTATTAGTACAATTTCTAAATTCTTAGAGCATAGTGCTTATAATAATTCAGCTATGGGACATTTTCATACAACAGTGATTTCATTTGATCTTGTAAGTGGCAGTACATCCTGTGCCCTACTTAGAGGAAGACATGCTCCCTTAGAACGGGAGGTTTGTATGCCATATAAGCACAGAGACAGACCACATCACTCTCAACCATGCAGCTTCATGAAATCAGCTCTCACCAAGCTTCTTTCTCAGTAAAGCCTCATTCTCTTGTTGCAACTGGCAGTGCCGCATATTTTCCCGTTTGGATGTAAAATTTTTTACTAAGAAATCCTAAATCATTTGCAAATTGCTTTCATAACTATACTCTAAATTGGAGATTCAAATTTTTTTTTTCCTCTCTACAAAATCAAGTCTTCAGAATGAGTATAGTTTATTTTCCTTCCTAATGACAACTTCCAAAAATCTCTGCACACAGGCTATTTTAGCTTAGTTGAAACAGGTGGCTGGAGCCAGAAAAACCGGGCCTAAGTCTCCAGTCCATTGAAACACATTTCCTTCCTGGCTGCAGCTGCCCTTCTGGGTGTATTTAAACTGTGAATCCTCCCTCTAACAACACAATTAATCAAAGTGACTGCTTTTAGATAAATGCATGTAAAACCTAGAACACATCATTAAAAGTGGACAACAATTGGTCGGTAAATCAATTTTTATAGACTGTAGGTGAGTCTAATTGGTGAAGACTTTCGAACCTACTAATTGTTTC
Source organism: Lepilemur ruficaudatus (assembly GCA_963574885.1). NCBI lineage: Eukaryota > Metazoa > Chordata > Mammalia > Primates > Lepilemuridae > Lepilemur > Lepilemur ruficaudatus. The sequence goes on along the minus strand of CAUYRT010021326.1, from coordinate 9,362 downwards.
AGAAATGGTTTCACACAAATTTTCTGATACCCTTCTGGTTATAATTGCTGTATCACAGATTGTCACAAAATTTAGTGCCTTGAAACTATTGCTTTAGTTCTTGCAGTATGTTGTGGAACAGACATGGAGGGAGGGTTTCGCTGGACAGTTCTCACTTGGGGTCTCCCAGGTGGGCAGTGACAGTGGGGTGTGACTGGAGTCACCTGAAGGCTCTACTGGGCTGGTTGTTCAAGATGACTTCCTCCCAGGGCTGGCGGTTGAAGTTGGCTATTGCTGGGCATTCGTCTGGGGCTGACCACAGCACCTGCACATGGCCTTCTCAGCATGGAGGTCTCACTGGAGGCTTACATGGTAGCTGCTTCCTCCAGGGTAAGCATCCGAAGAAAAGCTGGAGGAATTTGCATGGCCTTTTTTTGAACTAGCCTGGGAAGTCATCAGTGTTGCTGCCACTGCATTCTGTTGGATACGAGTTAGTTAGTAAGGTTGGCCTAGATTTCATAGGATGGGACATAGAGCCCCACCTCTCCATGGGAGGAATGTCAAAAAAAATTCAGGCTGTGTTTTAAAATCAGCACATTGCAATTCGTTTATTATAATGAAACAATCCTTCTTCCTCCGTGTACACTAAATTCCCACAGACAAAAGAAAACTTCTGGAATGACATTACCCTTTAAAAATCCTGGCTGAGATGTAAAGTTTTTAAAAGTACAAGATTTAGTTGTTTAATTTAAAGCATACATTTTTTTATTCTTAGGGGGAAGAAAAGTCTAATGATATTTTGGCTATTTTCACCTGGATGGTATGCATGGAATTTAAATTTTTTCATTGGGTTTAACATTGTTTCATGGAGACTGAGAAGTCGCTATGAATAATTCAACTAATGAGTTTGGTTCTATGCCAAGGTTTGATTAGCATTTTGACACCACCCATTAAACAAATTTTTCAAAAAGAGCCCCTTTCTATTAACTATAAAATAATGAATCTCTTGGCTCCTAACCATGCAAAGGTTATTTAAAGACATCTCTTCCCTTTTGCAATGTGTAAGGTACTTAAATGTCATTGTGATGGTAGGGGAATGAGGGGAGATGGTAGATAAACAGAGCTTTCTTTCCCAAGCTGAGCAGGAACTTGAGTATACTGAGGATTCTCAGTAAGGGGAACACATGATCTTTCCAGTGGAACTTTTAAGGGTTAGGGCATTGCTAAATCTCACTTCCACCCAGAAGAAATCCCATACTATCTTTCCTGCCACACTCACCATTCGTGTGGTTCAAATATGAAAATATCATAAACTTATTTATTTGTCTCTCCTGCTAAATTATAAATTTACACAGTGACAGGAGTGGAGATTCAGTTATCTTTTCGTCTCTGATGGCTGGAACAAAGAAAATGCTTAACATACATTGGATAATGTTATTCTTTCTTTTTCTTACAAAGCCATTTCTGAAGTCAAGAAATGCATATATTGCTTATTTAAGAGTGTTAAATACTATGGGTTTCCAAACCTCCAAAGACTACTATTTTGGTAACCTGAATTAGTGGTTTTCAGCCCTAAGGCACATTAAAGGCCTTAAAAAATTTCCAAGTTCCAACCCCAGAAAAACGAATTTAATTGGTCTATAGTATGGATCAGCCATCTATATTTTTTAAAACTTTAAAAAAACTTTTTGAAATAAATTTACATTAGAGAAAATTTGCAGAAATAGAACAGTTTCTGGATGCCCTTCGTTCAGCTTCCCCTAATATTAACATCTTAGAAAACTGTAGTACCCTAATAGAAACTAAGAGATCAACATTGGTACAAAACTCTTAACACAGCTACAGACATTACTCTAATTTCACCAGTTTTACTAGGAATGTCCTTTTTCTGTCCCAGGGTACAATCTTGGATCCCACAGTGCTTTTAGTTTCTCCTTAGTCTCTCCAGTCTGTAACAGCTCCCATTCTTTCCTTGTCTTTCATGACCGTAACACTTTTGAGAAGTACAGGTCACTTATTTTGTAGGCTGTTCCTCAATTTGGGTTTCTCATTATTATATTGAGATTTATCAATATAATTATTATTGATAATACTACAGAAATGATTAGCCCTTCTCAGTACATTACATTAGTGGGTACCTTATGTCAATATGTCTTATTACTGGTAATACTAACCTTGATTTAGTAGAGTGGTATCTGCCGGGTTTCTCCATTGCAAAAATACTAGTTTCACCTTTGTAATTGATAAATGTCCTGCAGAAAATACTTTGAGACTATGCAAATATCCTTTTCCTCCTCAAACATTAAAACTTGAACATGTTTCAGTGGATCTTGCCTGCAACAGTTCTCACTGTGGTGTTCTAATGGTGATTTTCTATTTCCTTCATTTCTTCCACATTCATTAATTAGAGTCTTCTGTAAGGGAATACTTTCTCTTCTCTCTCATTTGTTTATTTATTTATTTATTTATTTATTTATTTATTTATTTATTTATTCATGTCAGTATGGACATATGGATCAATTTTTTTTAGCTCCCAGGTGATTCTAATTTATACTCAAGATTGAAAACCACTACTAGATGGTCTTTGAATTTAGCTAATGATGTGCTTTCCCTATTCTGTCTGTTAACACAAAGTCCTTGATTTTTTCAATGTATGTGTTATCCATATAACCTGTTTCTGTAGTTCTATGAACTTCTCAATTCTCAGAGTGCCAAAGATAAGCACGGACACACCTTGAAACATCATAAGTCAGAAAATTTATGCCTCTAAATTTCTGGGTCTAACCCCAAACTCATAGCTGTTTACCTAGACTGCCTCACATCTAGTAAAATAAGCTTTTGATTTCAGCAAGAACTCAAATCCTCTAATGCCTGCACTTCAAACATGCTACATCACTTCGTCTTGGTATTCACTAGCCTTCCAACCAATTTGATGTGTTGGTTAATAATTTTCATGTTACATTCCCTAGCATCTCAAGAAACTATGAAATTTTAAACTCCTTTTATGATGAGATTTCATATCATTACTCTTTTATCTCCTCTTTACTGCATTGCATTTAGTAAATGTTCTACTACTTTGCTACTCAAAGTGTGGAACTGACCAACGTATTAGCATCACCTATTAATATATGCTTGTTAGCAATGCAGAATGTCGGGACCCACTCTAAACCTACTGAATCAAAATAAAAATCAGTGCCCTAGTCCAGTGATTCATAAACTCTAATATACATATGAATAACCAGAGGATCTCACTACAATGCTGATTTTGATTAGTAGGTGTGGAGTTGGGGCTAGAAATTGGGGTGATGCTGCTGGTCCCTGAACCACACTTTTAGTATAAAGGATCTAGTCCAGTCACTCTCAAACTGTTGTCCCAGAATCACATCTTTAGCATCATCTGAGAAATTATTAAAAATTCAAATTCGTGGGCCCCTTGCCAGAACTACTGGCTCAGAAATTTTGGGAGTGGCACTCAGTAAATCTGTGTTTTAGCAAGCCTCCGAGCCCCTCAGGTGGTTCTGGTACATGCTAAATTTGAGAATGCTGGTCTGGTCCATTGATTCTCATACTAGGCTATACATTAGAATTACCTGGGGAGTACTCAGAAAGAAGGAAAGGAAAGAAGGAAAGAAGGAAGGAAGGAACGGGGGAAGGAAGGAAGGAAGGGAGGAGTGATGCTGCCTGATTTTCTTACTCAGAGATTCCTTAAAGTGAGCGCAGGACATGTTCATTTTATTTTTAAGTATACATGGACCATTTACCAGGACAGACCATATTCCAGGCCATAAAAAAAGTCTTAATAAATGTAAAACAATTTAAATCATACAAAATATGTTCCTTGCCCACAATGTAATTAAATGAAAAATCATTAACAGAAAAAAAAATCTGAAAAGTTCCCAAATATTTGGAAACTACATATACACCTAAATAACCCATGAGACAAAAGAGAAGCTAGTTTCAAGGAAAATGAAAACACAATATATCAAAATTTGTAGGATGCAGGAAAAGTAGTACTAAAAGGGTAATTTATAGTACTACACATCTATATTAGAAAAAAAGAAAAATTTCAAATCAAAGACTCTGGCTTTCATCTTAAGAAACAAGAAAAAGAAGAGTAATTAAATCTAATAGCAGACAAAAGAAAGAAAATAATAAAGATTAGAGCAAAAATCAATGAAAGAGAAAAGAAAAAATAGAGAAAAATCAATAAAACCAAAAGCTGGTTCATTGAGAACAAAAACTTCTGACCAGACTGATTAGCTGTTGATCAGCCTCTCTCCAGACTGATCAGGGACGAAAGAAAGAAGACATACAGAATATATGAATATACAGACAATACAGAATATACAGACAATAACAGAAATGAGAGAAATGATATCACAATGGGAGATGGACAAGCTTGAAGCTATAACTCGGGTGGGGCAAGGGCAATATATGTAACCTAAATATGTGTACCCCCATAATATGCTGAAATAAAAAAAAATAGGGAAAAAAAAGACAATAGGGAAATATTGTAATCAACTTTACACCAATAAATTCAGCAAATTCAATGAAAGAAACAAATATCCTGAAAGACACAAACTACCAAAAGTTCACTGTAGTAATAAATAATCTGATAGCCCTATATTTATGACAGAGAACTTTAATATGTAGTTAAAAAATCCTTTCCTCATACTAAGAAAACTCCAGGCTTATGATGTCATAGATGAATTCTACAAGATATTCAAGTAAGAAATAATATCAATTCTATACAAACTCTTCCAGAAAAACTCAGAAGTATTACTTCCTAGCTCTTTCTGTCAGTCCTCGGTATCAGAAATTGAAATTCAGTAAAAATGCCATTTACAATAGCATCACAAATATGAAACACTTCAGAATAAATTTCACAAATGAGATGCAATATCTGGATATTGAAAATGACAATACATTGCTAAGAAATCCTAAATAAATGTGTACTCATACCACATACCACATTTATATGTAGGAAGATTTACTATTGTTAAGATTTGATCTATATATTCAACATAATGCCAATCAAAATTCCAGCAGGCTTCTTTTTTTTTTCTTTTTTTTTTTCTTTTTGGTAGAATTTGACAAGCTGACTCTAAAATTTATATGGAAATTCAAAGGACCCTAAATGGCCAAAAATTTTTGAAAAAGAAAAGTAAAGATGGAGGACTTATACTACCAGATTTCAAGACTTATTGTAAAGCTGCAGTAATCAAGACAGTGTGGTATTAGTATAAAAATAAGTAAATAGATCAATGCAACAGGAATTGACCCATATGTATATAATCAATTAATGTTCAATGAAGTTACGGTAATCTTTTCAGTAAATGGCTGTGGAAAAACTAGACATTCATAAGAAAAAACAAATAAGCCTTGATCCTCTCCTCACAGCTAATTCAAATGGATCATAGAACTAAATATCAGAGCAAAAACTATACAACTTCTAGTAAAAAAAAAAAAAAGAGGAAACACTTAGTGACCTTCTGTTTGGCAAAAGTACAAACCAAAAAAGGAAAATTCAATAAATTGAATTTAATTTATATTAAATTTAACTTCACCAAAGTTAAAAATTTTTGTTCTTCAAAAGATACTGTTAAGAAAATGAAAAAGCAGCACTCTGGGAGGCCCAGGCGGGAGGATCACTCAAGGTCAGGAGTTCAAACCAGCCTGAGCAAGAGCTAAACCCCATCTTTACTAAAAAGAGAAAGAAATTAATTGGTCAACTAAAGTATAGGAAAAAAAATTCGCTGGGCACGGTGGCACATGCCTGTAGTCCCAGCTACTCAGGAGGCCAAGGCTTGAGTCTCACTCTGTTGCCCGGGCTCGAGTGCTGTGGCCACAGCACTCTAGCCCGGGCAACAGAGTGAGACTCAGTCAAAAAAAAAAAAAAAAGAAAGAAAGAAAATGAAAAAGCAATCCATAGAGTGGAAGAAAATATTTGCAAGATATATACCTGACAATGGACTTTCATCTAGAATTATATTTAAAAATCCGTAATACTCAATAATAATGGACAAATTACCCAATTTTCAAAAATTGAACAGATACTTTACCAAAGAACATATATGGTTAGCAAAGCGGCACGTGAAAATATGCTCAACATCATTAGTCATTAAGTAAATACAAATTAAGACTGCAATGAGATACCACAATGTATCTATTATTAATAGAAATGGCTGAAATGAAAAAGACTGACTATACCAAGTATCAACAAGGATGTGGAGGAACGGGAATGCTATTTAACACTGATAAAAAATGTAAAAGGGCATAGACACTTTGGAAAAAAGTGTGTCAGATTTTTAAAACTTAAACATAAACTTACATATGACCCAGCCATTCTACCTTCAGATATTCATGCCAAAAAAAAAAAAAGAATGAAAGCATGTCTACACAAAGATTGCACATGAATGTTCATAGCAGCTTTACCTCTAACAGCCACAACTGAAATGTCCATCAATAATTGAACTGATAAACAAATTATGGCTTTTCCATACAACAGAATACTACTCAGCAATGTTTTTAAAAATGAGTTGTTGATACATGTAGCCTCTTTCTGATGAAAGCAGCCAGACCAAGTAGAACATATATTGCATGGTTCTATTTGTATACAATTCTAGAAAATGCATACTAATCTATAGTGACAGGAAGCAGATGGGTGGTTGCCTGGAAATGGCAGAGAGGGGCAAGAGGAAGAGATTATCAATGGGCATGCAAAAATGTGTGGATATGTTCATTGTCTTGATTGTGCTAATGGTTTTGCAGGTGAAAACATATGTCAAAATTTATTGTATGTTAATTATACCTCAATAAAGATGTTAAAAAAATGACAAGAAAACAAAACTACAGACCTGTATACCTCATGAATATGGATTCAAAAATAACAATAAATCTAATGCCTGGATCTCTTACCCCAAAATTTGGACTTAATTGGTAAATGTTCTGACCTAGATATCTAGATTTTTAAAAAGCTCCTTAGATGATTCTGATCTGCAGCAGAATTTAAGAACCACTGTTCTACTCCATGAACCCCAGACTGCCTGAAAAATTCTCACCTAAATTAATGTCTGTAGTTGCCAGGGAACCATGTTGAAAAATATGAGTAGGCAATGTAAATCCATCATCACTTCCAGACAACAACCTGAAGCACCTAATATTGATGGCTAATCTGTAGTATCATTTTCATAAAATGAAGTATAACTTTATTTTAAAAATGTGTGCTGCTGAAAATTCAGCACAAGTTCTAACAACTGAAAAATATGCAACCACAATTGCAGTATATAAGAAATAAGTAACTCAGAAAATGAAGCTTTCTGAAATGCCCTGATGAACAGAGAAAGGTGAAAGGTACAAGAGAAGTCAAAAAAAAAATTTTTTTAAAGGAAAAATTTCAGAAGTTCTGGGCAATGTTTCAGAAAATAAAGGAAGTTAACACCTCAGATAATCACTCTTAAAGGCATTCTCTGTCAATACAAGCTTGTGTTTACCTTCTCTTATTTGGTGACTTCAATTTTTTTTTCTATTGTATAGTGCTTAATGTGGTTTTATTTTTTAATATGCTTGTTTCATTGTTCCTTTCTTCAAAAAGATAACTGGAATTCTTTTCCTTCTTCTTATCAGCCATGCAAATAATTGTGCTGCTTCATGCTTTGGTTTATTGGTTTATTAATTTTAAGGATTTAAGGCTTCTTTTTGAATTCCTTTTACCATAAGAATGTTTACATTCCTTTTCTCCAACTTCTGCTTATTGAAAGATGTGAGGAAATTCGTTCACTGTGCTCAATCCTCAGCTGTTTTCTCCCAGCAACTCTGATAAGGCCCCGAAGAATTCCTTTAGGAACAAGAAAAGAGACAGAAATTGTTGCTTTCAGTCATCTGTCCCTCCCCGACACCAACTAACATGTGTCCTGAATTCCACTGAAACACTTTGTGGATAAAGATAAATCTATACAACCCTGCTGAATACTTGGCAACCTTGCTATTTTATAAAGGCAAGAACCCAGGAGGAAAACAAAAGCATTTCCAGATCATGTTTGACCTTCAAACCAATGTGCAAAAATGAAAGGTGCTAAAATCCCAACGTTTTGTGTAAAAGAAAATTCCAACTTCCTTTATTAGAAATGGCACAAAGGCAGCTTTGTTTTTTAATTCTTTATAGCTATGATGCTATTTAACTGTAGAAGATAAAGAACTCTTTTCCAGAGGAAATGAAATAAAAAAGCTCAGATATACATTATTTCTCACAGAAATATACCAAGTAACATTACCAATTAAGACATGGATCAAAAATGGCTCCTAAAATATTTGTATCATTAGATCAAAGTGGACTAAATAAGATTAAGATCTTTCTGTCTTGTTTTTAAATTATTTCTATTCAGAATTTTTAATTTTCTAAGGATTTTATAAGTAATGATTTAGTAGTGAGTCATGAACAAATAGTAATCATAGCCCCAATTTTTAAAAATATGACAATTTAGAGTCATAAACAGGTAGTGATCACAGCCCTAATTTAAAAAATGGACACTGACTCCACATGGCCATATAGAACATGAGCATGGTTTGACAGATACAAGAGTATAACAAGGAGAGCATGAGAAAAAAATCACAGGAAGAATAACATGCGTCAACAGTGACAAACATGAGGCAACTCAAATTCAGAGAATCGCAAAATCGATTTATATAACGAGCATAGTCATGATCAAAGTCCCAGATAGATAGGATGACCCTGTAGATTATTATCCAAATAGGACATTTTGAGAGAAACAGGGGCACAATTAATAATTACTTTGGAACAGCAGACATAAACCAGGACTATTCTCAGTGAACCAGAATATATAAATACCTTACAAAAAGCAGAGGGTCATGAGATAAGAGGGAAAAGGGCAATGGGAACACCGGAACCTCTTGAGAAAGTGCTTAAATTTGATGTGACAGGTTATTGGAAACTAGTACAAAAGAGGCCACATGAGATGAAGAAAATATTTGTTGTGTGACTGCAGCTGATGAGATGAGATAAACTCAAGGCGGGAAATTGGCGAGGAAGTTGCTGAAAGCAGCAAGCTCAAGGTTCTGTATCTGTAGAATAAAAAGGTGTCAAGAGCAGGCTTAGAAAACATCTGAGGGAAAGAAATACAGGATGGATGGTAAACTGATTGCTGACCAGTCAAGCAAAACTATACACTGCTAGGATCAAAAATGTAGGGATGGGGAGAGAGTTCAAAAAACAGAATCTGGAGGCCGGGCGCGGTGGCTCACGCCTATAATCCTAGCACTCTGGGAGGCCGAGGCGGGCGGATCGCTCAAGGTCAGGAGTTCGAAACCAGCCTGAGCAAGAGTGAGACCCCGTCTCTACTATAAATAGAAAGAAAGAAATTAAT
>CAUYRT010021321.1:0-13591 GCA_963574885.1 Lepilemur ruficaudatus | reverse complement strand
TCTCTGTTGTGCTAGCTCGTTGGTTTTGTGTTTGAGTGTGGCGAAAGGACACAGGACCTATGCTTGGAATATGCCAATGCCTGCCTGCCTTCTTATTTGTCTTTCTTTTCTTTTTCCATTACTTGCTTTTCTCTTCTTCTTCTTCTTTTTTTTTTTTTGAGACAAAGTCTCACTCTGTTGCCCGGGCTAGAGTGCTGTGGTGTCAGCCTTGCTCACAGCAACCTCAAACTCCTGGGCTCAAGCGGATCCTCCTGCCTCAGCCTCCTGAGTAGCTGGGACTACAGGCATGTGCCACCATGCCCGGCTAATTTTTTTCTATATATTTTTAGTTGGCCAATTAATTTCTTTCTATTTATAGTAGAGATGGGGTCTCGCTCTTGCTCAGGCTGGTTTCGAACTGCTGATCTTGAGTGATCCGCCCGCCTTGGCCTCCCAGAGTGCTAGGATTACAGGCGTGAGCCACATTACTTGCTTTTTAAACACTCTCCTCTGATCACTCTTTATCATCCCTCTTAATTACTTACAAACCCACAAGTCTCTGGCCTGGCTGCCCCATTGCCTTCTGGTTTTTCACTGAGTAAATGACGACTCCTGGCTGTTTCTCTCCATCTAGGTGTGTATGGGTGAGAGGCTCTGCAGCACTCTGAGGAAGGAACTTAACGACATTGAAACCCAACTCCCGGCATTGCTTGAGGCCAAAATGCTCGCTGTATCAGGTAACAGGCGGCGGAGGTGAAACTGAAGTAGTCAGACTGCAGTGATGACAAATGCTGCTTCATGTTCTGTCCTCGATTAACGCTCCACTGTTGCTGTTATGTCGTCCTTGGACATTTCAGAGCTTTTCTAGGAGTTTCACTGAAACTCAAGGAATACGTGGGCAGCATGATTTTCTTATAAAGGGGTGGATAAGACTCTTAAACATACATATGCACACGTAAGATAGCACAAGTTGTTTATGTAGGTATCAAATCTTGGACTTCCATTTCCTGCTTCTTGAAGAGTTTAGAGACTAAGCGTACTCTGCGTGTTACACTATTCGAGCAGATGTGCATAGGGCACCGGGAGCGTGTGCTTGCTCAGTGAGGACTGTTGGATCCATCTCTTCCTATAGGGTGGATGATAACATGACACAAATTGAGGCACTCAGTTTAAACATCTAGTCATAGAACTTGGAGAATTCTCAAGAGATCATAGTCCCTCCCTACTCTGGCAGTTACGAAAGGATATCTTTTTCCATTAATCAGTAGCTTGACAACAAATCTCTAAAAACAGTATCTTACCCTGTCATTTGAATAGTGCTTTCCAACATTCCTCTGCATTTGTTATTTTATTTTATTTTCACAATAGCTAGGTGGGAGAGAGACTGTTATTCCAATGAACAGAAGGGGAAACTGAGGCCGGGGGCTGTGTACTCTGGTTAAATTCGCTCAATTAGCTAAGCAGGGGCAGATCAGAGGCTGGAGTCCAGACCTGCTTGGTGTGGGATATCTGGATTTTTACCCCAGTTATGTAACGATGGCCTCAAAGAGTTCTCTGAGCTTTATAGGTTGAGTGAACCCAGAACCCATCAGGTTCAAAGGAATCATAAACATTTAACAAAAAGGTATAATGATTACATGTGTGGGTTTTAAGTGGTATTTTAAGAAGGAATACAGTAATTGGCAGCTTCTGCTCCTCAGATCATTAAACAACTAATGTTGGCAGCTAACGAGCAATTTGGTCCCTGGTGCAGTCACGCGTGTTATTTACAACCCGTAGAACATCACAGCGCGAATGTGAGGTTTGGCTCTTAACAGCTTCACATGCCATTTACTTGGAGTTATGGCCCCATTTGCTAAGAGAAAAAAAAAGAAGATTGAGTGCAATCTTCCTTCTGAGTTAGGGTTTTTGTCTTCCTTAATCAATATATCTTTCCCAGGATTATAGGTGGCTGAGTCTCTATTAAGCCCAAGGGAGGAGATGTATAATTCAGGCAGCAGAGATATCCTCACCCCAATGTGAATAATCTTAGAATCTCAGGGAAAGTTCTTAAGAGTATATTGCATGTGGAACCTGGGTGTTCTGTTTTAACTCTTCAGTCAGCTGAGAAAATTGGTGAGGCCCAATCTGCTGAAGGATGACCTGAGGTGACCATGATAGGAACTAGTCTCTTGACCTTGTTATTTCCCAATTACTCTTTGTGTGAATGGGACTTTCTGTCAATAGGCTGTCCCTATGTGTAATACTGGTGGCAGAATGGACATCATGCTTTTGCAACTTATGCATATAAGGCTATTTCTGTTTTCTCCTATTATAGTAGCTTTAGAATGGCAAACCCTCACTCTGTTAGACAAAACCCACTACGAACAGCCTCTCCAAGAGAAGCCCTTCTCTATTTTGGGCTCCCTTTGAGAATACCGAGGGACGATGGCCTGGAGATTCTTAGAAGCCCTATTGAACGGAGAGGATCCTAAGGGACACCCTTAAGATTCTTAGCAGGTCTTTTGTATGACCTGAAGTTTCTGTGACTCACTGTCTTAGACTTATAGACCTATCCTGGATTTGGTTTATGGCCTGAGCTCTTTCTTAATTTCAGAATCATTGACCATCTGCAGAGACTGGAAATAAAAGATAGTTTTATTTTTAAACCCAGCAAGTTCTATAGTTCCTTTATATCTAACAGTTTATTCTTTAATTCATCTGTCTTCTCTTGCATTGTGTCATAGGCAGTGACCAGAAGCCAGTAGGCACTTGTATATTCTGCCTGGAAATCTCCTTGGATATCTAACTGAAATTATTAGGAACCCTTTTCTGTATTACCTCAGTTGATAACCGAGTGATGTTTTGCCACTGCAATGTTCCTCTTTCCTGAACTTACAATACTATTTTTCTTACTTTCTTCTTGGCCTTCACAGATGTCTGTTAGGCCTCTGCCTACTACCTAGTCCCAAAGCCAATGCCTCAGATTTTAGGGTTTTGTTACATACAGAAGCACCCCATATCCAGATACCAAAATCTGTTTTTATATTATCTATTGCTGCATAATAAGCCAGCTCAAGACTTAGAGACTTAAAATATCACCAATCATTTATTTTGCCCGTGAATCTACAATTTGGGCAGGGTTTGGCAGAGACAGCTAGGACTGGAGGATCCACTTCCAAGACGGTGCACACATATGGTCTGGCTATTGGTTGCTCTCTGTGTGGGCCGCTCTAAAGGCAGCTTGGCTTCCTTACAACATGGCTGCCAGCTTCCAAGAGTGAGTGCCCCAAGAGACTCCATAAGAAATGGAAATTTCTTATTTCTTAAGGCCTGGACTCAGAAACTGGCATGCATCTCTATTAATGTGTAATAGATGATAAATTACCCCAAAAGTTCAGAACTTGAAACAACAAATCTTTATTATCTCTCATAGTCTTGGAGAGTCAGGAGTCCAGAGTGGCTTAGCTGGGGGGTTCTGGCTCAGGGTTTCATGAAGTTGCTCTCAAGGCATGCCATGGGGCCGTGGTCATGGAAAGGCTTGGCTGGGACTGGAAGAGCAGTTTCCCAGCTCTTTCGTGTGGGTGTTAACAGAAAGCTTTGGTTTCTTGCCACAAGAGCTGTGCCATAGGACCACTCACAGCATGGCAGCTGGTTCCCCCAGAGTGAGTGACTAGAGAGAGAGAGAGAGCGCAAACAAGACAGAAGCTACAACACCTTGTTCGGATTTAGTCTTCGAGGTCACACACCAGCACTTCTGCTTTAGTGACTAGAAGCAAGTTACTCTTTCCAGCCCACACTCCAGGGGAGGGAAATAGGTTCCACCCCCAGGGAGGAGTAGCAAAGAATTTGGTGGGCACGTTTTTATAACCATTGCAGTGTCACTTCGGCTGTATTTTATTTGTCAAAAAACTCTGGGGCTCTGAGTCAAGGTGATGGGGGAGTAGACGGCAGCCGTCAATGGAGGTATGCCAAGGAGTTTTGGTGCCATGCTTTTAAAAAGTGCCACAGTGCCTACTGAGCCAGTAGGATTTTGAGAACTAAAGACGTGGACAGAGAGTTTTTTAGTCGGAAGAAATGGCCCATTTCACTTATTTACTCAAAAAAAAATACACCACTGAGCCCTTACCAAGTGCCAGGTGTAGTTCTGAGTATGAGGACGCAGCAGAGAATAGGACGAGATCCTTTCTTTTATGGAAGTTGTTTTCTGGGCTTGGCCGGGGTAGGGTGGAGCTGGATGGGAGGAAAAGCACGGTGTGTTTTCAGGAGGGAGAGCCGTCTAGATTGGTTCAGGTATAGGATCAGTATTGTGGTGGAAATAAGCTTGTCAAAGTTGGTTAAGACCAGAATACACAGGGCTCTGAGTTGCAGGCTAAGGATAAAAGCATCAGGGAGCCATTACGATCCTTTCCCTTTTTTTAGGGGAGTAGTGACACGGCCCAAGTCAGAGTTTAGGAAATGTAATCTGGCTGTGGTGTTCACAGTGGGACAGAGGTGGGAATATCTGGGGACTGGGGGTCACAGAATTACTAGGATGCTGGAAATGGAAAAAAAAAAATAGAAGAAAATAAAGCTAGTATAGAAAATCCACTACAAATAGGTGTAAACTTAGAAAGCCCATTGTTTCTTTTTAAGTGTAGGTTATATGAGGTTAAAAAGTAGACAATGGTAATGTATCAAAAGCAACAACCCTCCAGAATTAATTTTTTCTCTCAAAGTGGATTCTCCAAAAGGCTATTAGGTCATTTCTTAGTGACTGATTTTCAAACATCCCGAGGACCCAAGATTTCTCCCTCATCCTCACCGACCTGTGCATGTCTCAACTCACCTGTATCCCAGTCATCGATTTTCTCTCCATTTTCTGTTTCTGCCTCGACCCTCCTGTTGTCCAGCAGTGAAGGGTTTGGTTTACAGCACACAGCAAAGGTGAGTTCTGCTGTGACTGTCTCCCCTATAGAAAAGGGGTACACCGCCAAGCTCTACACCGGAACGAGAAGCTGGCAGTCAGATGTCTTGGCTCTAAGCGCAGAGGCCATACGTACAGTGCAGTAGAGAGAAGCTTGGGCTCTGGAATTGGAGAGACCTGTGTTCAGGTCCGGCTGTATCACTACCTGGCTGAGTGATCTTGAGCAAGTTATTCGACCTTTTACAGTCTTTTTTTCCTCATCTAGAAAATGGGGCTAATAGTTGTAACACCTATCACATTAGGTTGTTGTAAGAATTAAATGAGGTAGCGAATTAGGATAATGTGGCACATTAGTATACTAATACGTGGATAATAAATATGAATGTGATGTCTCCTTGCACAGAGTTAATACATGCTTCACTGGTGGTTGGTTGTTAGCTGTGCATCTGGGTGGGAAGAGATTGGGCCAGGAGGTGACTCCTTGACCAGCTATCACTCAGTGCTGCGGGTTCCTGGATTGTGTACCTGTAGCAAGAGGGTGGTGGTATCAGTGCCCTATTATAAGGTAGCTTTGGCCCCAATGTCTGTGTGGCCTCCTGCCTGGTAAACCAGGCTGGGCCACTTGTTGATGGCCAAGATTCACAGGTCTGCTTGGTTTCCAGCTCTGAGTTCAAAAGCCTGGGAGTCCTGCTGGGTCCTCTCCCTGAACTGAGCCATTGATTAACCTTCGCCCTGGAGATCTGGTCAGCATCATGGCCGGATCTGGCCAGTAAAATGGGCCAAGGAGAAAAGATTCTTCCCAAGTGCAGGGCTGTTTCCCCTGGGCTAAGTGGATGTCCTGTTGGGTCCAAGGTTGAAAGGCTTTTTCCTCACGAGGCAGCCCCAGTTCCACCTTATTGAACCTGCTGCCTGGAAAGGAAGTGAGAGCAAAGATCTCAAAGAAGGGAACAAGCGCAGACAGCAGCTGGCTCAGCCTCTGGGGTGTCCTCACTGAGAGCTCCACCCCTCTGCCCAGGACCTGATTGCTCAGCCCCTCTCCTTGGGGCAGAGGGAGGGGAAGGCTTTGGTGCCCTTCAGAGCCGAGAGTGGCACCAGCAGTGTGCGGTGAGAATGGCTGACTTGTGCTCTGTGGTTACTGCAGGTCCTCTTCGGAAGGCTGGACCTATCTCCTTCTCTAGAACTTCCAAACCACTGACCTCTAGCCAGGAGCATTTGTGTCTTGCGTCCGGTTCCACCCTGTGCATACCATGCCCTTCCTGCCACAGCTGTAGGCCCTCAATCCTCCTCCATTCCCATGTCTAAGATTTAGCAACAAGCATCCCTATGCTTGTCATTGGCCCTGCCTCCCGGACTCCAGGTCTGGGTCTGTACTGTCCTGCAACACAGTCCTGGGCAGGGCCCCAGATCTTGTAGCTGGGCCTGCCTTTGTCACCTGTACTCTGTAACCTGGCCAGCACACCAGTCTTTATGCAGAATGGGGCTTGCCATGCTCTGACCATTTCCCCTCCCCAGGATCAGGCTTGGCCCCTGAAGCCCGGCCAGTGGTTGAGGCTGGCTTTCTGATGCCTGGCTGCTCTGACACTGGCATCCTGCCTGCACTGCCAGCTCCAGCCCTACTTGAATTACTCTTTATTAGTGATCTAGTCCCACCATGCCCAATCCCTGGGCCCTGGCCCAGTACCAGTCTGTGGCCTGGTGGCCTGTGAACTGGGCTGCGCATCACTGCCTGAGCTCCACCTCCCCATCTGTAGAAAAATTGTCTTTCATGAAACTTAGGAACTGGGGCCACTGCACAGCAGGAGGTGAGCGCAGGCAGGCAGGCAGGTCAGCAAAGCTTCATCTGCATTTACAGCCGCTCCCCATCACTCCACCACCGCCTGAGCTCCGCCTGCCCCTCCACCCCTCTCTGGGCAGTGGAAAAATTGTCTTCCATGAAATTGGTCCCTGGTGCCAAAAAGGCTGGGGACTGCTGATCTAGTTCATGTGCTGAGTCACCTTGCTTCCCCAATCCCCACTTTGGACTTTGCTTAATACTTGGTGCTCAGGAGACAGCCAATAAAAATATTTGTTTAAAAAACAATGGACCCTCATTGGCTGGTTGCTGACTCCCTAGACTCTGTTATTTCCATACCGTCTTCTCTTAGGGAGCTTTGTCAGTTTTTCTCTACCTGCCCTGCCCCAGTGGGAAAGTCTTGATTTAGGTCCTGGTCCTTCTCACCTGCTCCATCCTCTGTTGGGGGGTCTGGAGCTGGCTGACGTGCAGGCTCCTGGATGCTGGATGCCACCTACAGCAGCTCCGGGTGGCAACCTCCCTGCATGTTGGCAGGCTTTGCCCTCACCTCTTACCAGTTGGACCTGAAAATCTTTAAGTGAAACAAACACAGCCTTGCTATTTTGGCACAAGATGAAGGCCAGTCATCAGTAGTTTATAAAACCTGTGAAAAAACTTTTAAAAGAGAATTATAGCCAGGGCACCCAAGCTGGTCCAAATGCCAGAGGCAGCCTGTGCTTAATGTTAAGCTTGCTGGAATCCCTATAAAATGGTAGCGCCAGTGTTGCCCATCTTTCTATTTCTTTGTTCTTTCTAGTCTGGCAGAAGGACTCCCAGTGTATAGCCTTGGCATCACCCCTGTACATTTTGGAGGATTATACATTAATGTAGCCTCCAAACTAGTGGTTTTCACTCTGACTGCATGTTAGAATCATCTGGGGAAGTTAAAACATACTGTGACCCAGGACCTAGCACCAAATCCATTCTATCAGACTTTCTGGGGATCAGGCTGGGTATGGGAACCTTCAGATGGTTCCCAGGTGGTGTTAATGTTCCGTGAGGGCTAGAAGCACTGCACCACGCAGAAGGGGGCTGGGCTGATTGCCCTGTTCAGCTCCAGCTGCCTTCTTGGGCATGAGGGTGAATGCAGAGGGACTCCTGACTCACACCTTTCCACACCTGTGTGCAGTGCCCAGCCCAACGTGTACCAGCTCTGAGGAGCCCCAGGTGCAGCCTTGCTGAGGGCCCTGGACTGGGAGCACATCTTGCAGCAGCTCTTTGATGTCCCCTTGCCCTCTCCTTGTCCTAGAAGGTGTGCCTGAGGTTGAGAGGGTTCCCTGCTTAACTCATGTAGCTGTCTGTTTTGAGAGCCCCCAAGCTAACTGGGGTTCTGGTCCCAGAGGGACTAGCAACGTGCACTATTGGGAAATGGAGGGGAGCTGGGTGTGGGTGTTTACAGTGAGCCCTTCACACATACTTCTTCTACGCTGCAGATGGCCCAATGCCTACTTGTGCAATATGTGACCAGGGGCCCCTTACATGGAAACTTGTTTATACTGGCAGACGCCCTTGTGGCTCTTGTCTGACCGATGTCCAGTTTCTGCCTGTCTGGCCATCGCTCTGGGGCTGGGAGCCTGACCTTGTGCTGTCCTGGGCGTTCTGGCCTGGTGCTTCGAATGGAAGGCGAAATTCAATACACTGCCACAGTAGGAAACAAGTTCAAAGACTTTTACTTAAGATCCTGGGCAGGAAGGGCACGATGAGTTGGGAGGGCAGTCCTCTGTCCCTCGGTCACGAGAGATAGGAATGAAGAATCAGGCAGAGAGAGTGTGTGTGACAACTAGTAGTACAGTAAGGAAATAGGGTGTGGGTCACTGTAAGTTTTGGGGCAAATACCTGACTGGTCCATTTAAAGGGAGTGGTGGGGAAGGTGGGAGCAAGCGGGGAGCCCAGTCTGTTAGGTGGGAAGATGCCTCTAAGTTCTGAGCCTTGGCCACTGGTGTGAGACAGCAGGGTGTGGCATTCTCCTTCTAATGCCCAGGCAGCTGTGTCATTCCCACTGCCCTGTCACTACATGACTTTAATCGCCTTAGGATTTATAACCAAACCAGCTGGTGCCAACAAGTGGGCTCCTTTGGCTGCTCAGGGAGCCTGGGGAAGGCATCGTCCTGTGTCACCAGAGACCTCTGCTGGTTATTAGACTGGCCATCTTTGGGTTTTCCCTCCGTTGGTGGTGCATTTTTTTTTTTCCATCTGCCCCCCTGTTATCTGTTTCCAAGGAGCAAACAGTTCAGATAATCAATTATTTTTAAATAGCATATCAGGATGTCTCTGGTACTCCAAAAACCAGTTTTTTTAAAAAAGGATGGTTCTATCCAATCTAGCATTTCTTTTATAGAGAATAAAAACTATCTAAATCCCAAATGCGTTTGGTGCAGACAAATGTATTTGAATGGCAGCCTGAAATCTTCTCTCTTATGATTTTGGATAAAAGAGAACATTCTAGAAATAAACTAGATTTACTAGAATAGGCACAAAATGGATGAATTCCACACATCGGGTACTGAGAGTAGTTTTTTCTTAAATTTAGAAACATGTATTTAAATTTCCATCTTCCTCTGGATGAATATTTGGCCCCAAATTGATAACTATATATCATTTTAAATTATTTTGAGAAAATACCCTTTTATTACATAATTAATTCAAAGGAAATTAAATACCCCATGTCAGTTTGTCAAACAAGGAAAAGTAAGAATTCCAGTTATGTGTTATTAATGTTATTTACAATTATATTTAAAAGTAACTTTGTAACCTAGTGATATGGTATAACCTAAAGTAAAATGGAATGCATTTAAATCACCTTTTATTATATACCAAGACAAATTATTAAATGATTTAAAAAATTCTTAAGTGGGTTTTTAACATTGTATTAATATAATACTGGAGAGGGTTGTTCAGGTCACAGAGGAGGACACCGTGTTCTGAGTGGGCCACTGTGCTGACCTGGAGCAGCAGGGCTCTCTCTGTAATAGGGCAGGTGGGTGCTTGGGGCCAGACCCTCTGGGCACTGCTCTGTCTGTAGGTTCAGGGAAACAGGCGGAGGAGTGACAATGGTCCAGGAGAAGCTACTGGACATATAGCAGAAAAATGCAATCCAGTGTGGAGATGGTGACCAGGAGCATTGACTCGTACACTTCCTTTCTTTACTTTCTGCACCATTTCCCTCTCTCTAGAAAAGTCCATAATTTAGATCAATAGCTGGAGGAGGCAATAGATGTAGTAAAGATTTGTTTCAAAGATGATGGGTATGCAGTGTGAAAATAAACGAAGACCTACTCAGTGAGAACAAGCAAAAGTTATCATTCAGAGCAAGGGAGTCAGACACCACCATGTACAACTTGGCAGAGACACGGAGGCAGGCAGAGGAGTGAGAGAGGTTATAGTGGGAAAAAGGGAAGCTTCAGGTGTGCCTTGGTTTGGAGGCTGCTGGCTTGGGGTGGCCGCATGCGGCTTACTGGCAGTGGGGCATCTTCTGTGATTGGTTAGGGGAACATATCTGGCTTTCTCTAGACTGTCCTAAGTTAGAACTGGGGACAGAAATCAGGGAAGCTGTTGGTTATGAATACAGTCCTGGCCATTTGGGGCCAGTTATCACAGGAGTCATTGTTTAGCTTCCTGGATTGTTCCTAGAGGTAGCAGGCTGGTTTCCTGGGTTGTCTTTTATAGATAGGGAGGTTGGTTTCCCGGGTGCATTGTGCATCAAAGTTCTGTTTTTTTATATGGTCTGGCCCTTGTCCATTTGTATATTTAGTCTGCACCAGGCACCGCATTTTGTCCCACTGTTAGAATCAGTCTGTGTTTTATGTAAAATCCTGTGTGTCTGGCGTCATGTCCCCTTCACCTTTCATGAAACATGTGGCTGTCTGAAATGTTCAACGTGCAAAACCAGCCACGGGGCTGTGCTCACAGGAAATGCTTCTGGCTGTCTCAGGAAATCATGGTAAGTGGAAGACATCCACATGACTGACCGAAAATGGCAAATTCCAGCTTTAGAAGCTTCCAGGGAGAGGTGGGGGTAGGGAGCAGTTGGCTGGGACTTATTTGCTTCCTCAGTTGCCCTTTTGTTCAGCCAACCCCAGCTCCCAGCAGGCAGCCCTGACCGCATGGAGGGAAAGCTCTAGATGGCAAGGGTGAGATCTTGCCTAATCACGCACTGGGGCTGGCAGTTCCTCAAGAGATCTGGTGTCATGTAGGATAAATGATACAGGACTCTAATAGTTTTAGGGTTGTTATTTTCAGCACTGGCTGTATTTCTTTTTTCCTAGTAAAGAAGTATACCTCCAATGTAGGTGAAGGTGGATAATTTTAGGAGGATCATTACACCCTGGGCCCAGGCAAGTGCCAGGAATGTGAGGCCTTCCCCCGGGTGAGAGGCATCTCGAAGCCTGAGGACCTGCCAGGTGAAGGGCCCTGTGAGCACAGGATTCACATCCCCTGCCCGTGTGCTCCCTCCCTGTATGGATGGTTTGTGTCTAGGTTTTGACTAAGTTGTTTATTGATACGAGATCAGAGGAACCAAGTTTAAGTTTAGCAACCTCCCATGGAATCTTAGAACTGTAGAACTTTGTGACCTTCACAAGGTCACCCTCTGGGTCTGGGTTGCTTCAACTGGAAATCAAGGACAGTCGTTAGGACAGTCCCTGCCTTCGTGGGTTGTTGGGAAGATTCAGTGAGACAGTCCAAATAATGGGAGCACTGTAATCTATAAAATCAGACTCTCAGGTGAAGGAAGAGCTCATGAAAATGACCACCTAGGTACTATAAAGTAGAGGGGTAGGCATTTGAATTCAGAGATTCTGAGGATAAGTGAGGTAGAAAGTACAGAGTGGGTAAAATTGGCTTGGGCTTTAAATTGTGTCATTTGCAGAGTGCAATATGTTGACAGGTGCTTCAAAAAAACCTACGAAGATACCCAAGTTCCGTTCCCTTGCTGAAGGGTAGACAGGTACATGTGTGTCACGATGCCAAGGGTGGCATTTTCATCTCCACACACATCCTCCGATGGCATCTGGAAAGGACCTCTTAGAGCTATAAAGATTGGGGTCACAGGTCGCTGATGGTACTTCCTTCAGGGATCAATGCTGATTTTCCGAGTTTTTGTCACTGAGTTCTTGGCCAATTTCAGCAATCAGAGAAATCTCTGATTTTTGCGTCAACCAAGATTTACCTCTTGGGCTTGGAGCTGAGGTCAAAATGCTTATAAAATATTAACCAAGGGCAATGTAGTGTTTTATCGTTGCGGGTTTTAATATGAACTGTCTCCTTGGGAATTCACACTTGCTCTGCACAAATGAAAAGTTCGCTTCTATTGCTATGCATTTTCCCAAGCCCTGTTCTTCAGGATCAAGGAAGGGGCCCAGGTTTTAGAATTAATGATTATTCTCATGTTTTTTGGGTTTTTTTTGAGACAGAGTCTCACTCTGCCCAGCCTACAGTGCCGTGGCGTCAGCCTAGCTCACAGCAACCTCAAACTCCTGGGCTCAAGTGATCCTTCTGCCTCAGCCTCCCAAGTAGCTGGTACTACAGGCATGCACCACCATCCCCAGCCAATTTTTTCTATTTTTAGTTGTCCAGCTAATTTCTTTCTATTTTTAGTAGAGACGGGGTCTCACTCTTGCTCAGGCTGGTCTCGAACTCCTGAGCTCAAACAATCCGCCTGCCTTGATTATTCTCATGTCTTATTAAGGTCTTTAGAGTTTGCCATGGATTTCAGGGGATCAGAAGGTGTGTTTCCAGCAAACTTCTGTACTGGCACTTGTTCTGTATAAGTGGTCTCTTCTGATTTGTCTTTAGAGCTCTTTTCTTGCTGAACTGTTCGCAGGAGGAAATGGCACACTCTGGCACAGTCTGCCTGGTGGCTCTGGAAGCACAGCTCGTGCCCGTTACACTTTTGTTAACTCTCTCGCTTGAAAACATGGCCCAGCAAGAAGGTTGGGGCTCCCTCAGCCCAGCCTAAGAAGGAACATTTGAAGGTACTACATTGTTTACATGGCCGCTGGCCCAAAAGCAGTCATGTCTCCCGGGCTGATGGTTCTGCAAGCTCCCCGAGAGCATGGGGTCCCTTGAGGTTCTCTGTGGTGTGCTGTGGGGAGCTCCACCCCCAGCCACCCTGAACTGGTCATTGTTCACGATGGAAATCACTGATCTGGGAGAGGTTTTAGTTGTGTTTCTGTTTAAAACTCAAAGCTTGTGGAAGACTAAATTGCTCTCCTGTGGACTTTGTTGTTTTTTTCCTAAATGGGCCCAGACTCACGCGCTTGGCATTTGGGGCACTGCCATTTTGATGCTTCCTTGTTAGTCTAGTCTTCACCTGGGTTACCAGCCTCCTACCTGCTGTCTAACCAGGGCTTCTGTTTCTGCTTTTGGAAATCTTACGCTCTTCCCTCATGAGACCTGCCTCTGCCTCTCCTTCTGGAACAATCTCTCTTCTCCTCTGACTCCTTCTAGTGCATATTTGTCTGTTCTTCGCAGTATACCATATCTCCTTGATTTTATGGTTACTTCTTGGAGAGCAGGGGCAGTGCCTTGTTTTCTTTTGCGTTTGCCACATTGCCTACTTCAGTGATATAAACAAATAGACTCTCAGAAAGATATTCATCCAATCATGGAATTGGAAACTGGATTTCAGTGACAGATGATGCGTGCTTGGGTGTTCAGAATGCCTTTGAGGTGGGAAAGCATTTTGTAACACTTTCAACATTTATATCGGCTTGAAATATGCCTATTTAGTAATAAAGTAGTAAATAGCATCACTGAGTATTTAAGAGGAGGGATTCTGGACTTATGCTCAAGTTGGAAACTTGCCCTGTGGTTTAGTGCTATGTGATCTTCAGCAGGATATCTTAATTCTCTAGATTTCCGTTTTCTCAGTTATAAAGAAAAGATAACACTACGTA